>JAOUQT010053964.1:0-20975 GCA_025769995.1 Xyliphius kryptos | reverse complement strand
GACCCACATTGGTAACTTCAGTGGACCTGGGATTTGACCCCCCAACCTTGTGATTGATAGTCCAACACCCTGACTACTGAGCTACCACTCCCTCACTTAAAAAGCTTGTCCCTCCTGATCAAAAATCCATATTACTATTGCGACACTGTGCCACTCACAAGATTGGGGAATCAGTTACATACTTCCAGAATCTTTATTTCTTTCATTATACGTATCCATAGCAAATAAATACCAGTGTTCTTTAAAAACGAAAAGCATTAACACGCTAAACAATGGTGAACTTAAACACCTTACTATGTCTTTTCAGTTCATGTTTACACCAAAAATGTAATATATGAGTTTCACTTTCTGAATGGAATTACCGAATTAAATCAACTTCTTCATGATATTCTAATTTTATGACCAGCACCTGTACATGATTAAGCAGTTCTTATAGCTCAAACATCGGAGTCATTACGAAACAACAATGTCAAAAACCCATTTAAACACATTCATATTTATGTATTCTTATTCCAGGTAGGCTGAGGGGTTTGGAGCTTTAGCATATTAATTTCATTTGGTTTGCTAAAACGACGTTAGACTCTGAATGACTTTTCATTTGTTTTATGTGTTTGGAAAGTTAAATTTATTAAATTTTGTTTGACATGTTCGCCACAATACTTCCTACACTTTTGATATTTTGGGAATACACGTCTGATACTTCAAATGTCCTGTTTCTGTTACATTTCAGTCAAACGACACGCAGGAAAGCGGCTATACACCATCATGTTTACAATTTAGACTGTGTGTAATAACAAGCTGTAGTCGAGTCCTGTACCTTCAGTTAAACCTGTATAGATCCGCTCTTTGGCTCTTAGAAACATGTCCTTGTACAACGCCATGCAGAAACACTTAACCGCTGTATACACTTAAACTGTCTAAGGTTAATCAGCTGACTGTATGCAACTGCTCATGTCTGATCCGCAACTCGATACCATCGATAATCCATTAACCAAAGTCTACAAAAAGCATTTGTACTTTGAAACTGTACGTCAATATCGAATTAAAGAGACACGCAGTGGTCACGTTTGTTATAATCGTAGCAAAGTGATATCGTGCTCTCGTTTAAGGTGATCCTTGCCACGTTCTTGTGTGGATTGAGTCAAATATGTTTAAATGAACCGACACTGGCTTATAGCAAAATATCATGGCTGTTCCGATTCGTTTAAGCAAGGGACACAGAGACTTTTTGACTTTTGAAACCGCTTTATTTTAACCAAAATTACATTCCTATATGCAGTAAAGGAAAACTCTGAAAACAATCACAGAAATAAATATATACACATGTTTAAGTAAATGCTGATCAACAAAGTGTGTGGTCACCACCTGCAGGAGCTCTTCTTTATAGGGGGGTCTTGCTAAGTGCCTCTAATTTCTACCTGTTGTCTGTTCCATTCGCACAACAGCAAGTGAAACTGATTCACAATCAGTGTTGCACACTAACTGGACAGGTTGGTTTCACACAAGTGTGGTTTACTTGGAGCTACATTGTGTTTAAGTGTTCCCTTTGTTTTTTTGAGCAGTGTATATAGCAAGTGGAGAACATAGACAATGGAGCAAGAAGGGGGGCGTGTCCAAACTTTGGACTGGTACTGTATATGACCATACCACTTGTGGTATGTAATGCGTGGTGCATGGTGGGTGAAGTGGATGGAGTTGCAGGAGTAATCTGTGATGGACAAGTGGCTTAGTGATGGTGGAACCAAACAGAGGTCTGCGGAGGGAGCAGGAAGAGGCAAAAATAATGATGGATGAGGTTTGTATTGGCTTTGAGCATCAGAGCAACCACTCTAAACATTACAGCGTGCACGTAACCTCAAATTTTAATTCCAAACAAACCGTCTGACAACTAGTAAGAACAAACAACCTCATGCACCTGTGGCGTAATTCTTCTCCACTCATCACCTGCCATCCTCTCACCGAAGGGAGCTCTCAGTTGGACATCCCAGTATAAAACAGTTCAAACAGCACACACTGCAGATCTGAGGCTTAGTGAATCACGCAATACAGCGCAGCGCGTTTCAACTATTTCGCCTGTAATGCCATTTAGCATTAAATCAAATATGGTTTCAATAAGCATGAGCTGTCGTGGTAAAAATCCAAAGGCAGTGATTGGAAACATCATTGAGAGGCATCACGAGAGCCTCCGGTAAAATGGACTCGGGCCGACCCGAGGAGAATCTAAAGCCGTCGGTCCGAGCGAATGAACGAGGAGGACAGAGCCTGGGAAAGTAGCGAATGACAAGGGTGGCCTTCATCCCCCCCCGGCATCTATTCTTAGACGTCTGTCTTGCAGATTCATTCCGATTAATTTCAAGTCTCTGAGCATCTGGACCACAGGCCAAACTGAAGCTGCACAAACGAGACGCCGGGATCCACCACGACCCGCCAAACTGCACATAACAGACGGATCTTCTGACAGGTGCATTTTGTCTGTGCTGGAACCGGTGCCTTAAAATCCCACCGGTCGAAGGAACTGGAGAATCGCTTGACACGCAAATGTCTAAATAGATAAAACATTTCCAGCAGGACTCCGTCACGCTCATTTTCAGCCTCGATTAATCCATTGGTGATGAAGGTTGCGATAAATCACAGGTCTGGTTCTCACGCTGTGGTTTGTTTCATTCTCGGATCACGTGGTTGCATCATTGCTGCGACTGAAAAAATGGAGACGGATGAGAACATTAAATATAGGGAATTCGGTTTGTGTGTTTGTGAGACCTGCAACGTTGTACGGCTCCGAGAGTGTGGTTCGGACCATAAGGCAGAAGATGGAGCTGGATGTAGCAGAGATGAAGACTCTCATTAAGAAAAGATAAGGATGGAGAACTTGAGAATGCTCAGTCTTAAGGTTAGGGGTTCAAAATCCTAACTCGACTGAAGTTACTAATGTAGGTTCTTGAGCAAGACCCTTAACCCTCGTTGCTCCAGGGGCTGAGCCCAACCATCGAGTTGGATTAGTGATGAAGTAATCGATTTTGCTTGGAACGGTAGACAGCCCTGTTCACGGCACCAGGAAAGGTCGTGCCCAAGGTCACTTCAGCCATAGTACTTGGTGAGACTTGAAATCAAACCAGAGACCATAAGTTTGCAAGACTGGTTGCTTAAGTCGTACAACTTGGAAGTCGCTATGGATAAAAGTGTTTGCTAACTGACCTCATTGTATTGAGTTTATGGTACACGGTACATGTGAAACATTTTGAAGAGGCCAGACACCCTCCAAATACTTGAGGAAAGACTTTCCAGAGGTTAACTCTGAACATGTGCAGTTTATTCAGTGGTGTACGACCCGTAAACACACTTCAGTCCAGTTTACGATGATTCTTATCCATCGAGTTTAATAGTGAAGGTCATCACCGGGTCTTTCTCCATCCATGGTTTGAAAAAGGATCCAGTTAGGAGGCAATTAATAGCTCCAGTGTGGCATGCGAGTGCGTTGCACCTGCACGGACAAAACCCTCTCATCAAAATTGGCATTCTCGACCCAGGACCAGAGATGAGGGTGTGCCAGCGTGACGCTGAGTTGGACATCTGATAATATACGAAAGACGAAAAAGAATAAGTGCTCATCATCATGTCTTTGAAACATGGACAGAAACCCGAATACCTAAAGAAATCCTACTCGGGCACAAGGAGGACATGCAGACTTCCACACAGAAAGGATTTCTGTTCACCTGCCACAAGCAAGAATCAAACCTGGGATCTTTTTGCTGTGTGGTGGGGCTAATCGCTGTACAACTGCGCACTCAAAAGAAACATGATGCGGTCGGTTTGAAACAAAGTCAGCCGGGTTGATTTGCAGTCTGGGTTCAAATTCATTCCAAAGGTATATCAAATCTTCTGGTATTTTGAAATCCTTCACTAGAACTAAACACTTCCATTCCAGATAGCTCCGATCGAGACCGCCAGGTGATGAGGCATGATGCGTCATCGCGGAGCACAATAGCCGTGTGTTTTAAACCCCGGGGGTGAACGCTTGATGTTTTACGTTGTAAAACCCAGGCTCGTGTGTGGCTTTGCTTTCATAGTGCCTGCTGCTTTGATGCATGTTCTAGTTCCATGCAGGTCTTCTGAGGTTATCTGTGGAGTGTGAGGAGTGGACATGAATCACGTGAACATACACTGACCGGGTAATACATCGCTCCAACACCAGACTCGTAGTGTAGTGCACTTAAGCTAGTGAGTGAATAATTAGTCCCTACACCAAACTCAAAACAAATAAAACTAAGCTGTGGTTGTTTTACTTTGCGAATGATGCGATGCAGCTTTCCTCGGCTCGCCGAAGAAGCGTTATTAAGGAACTCCGACATGATCGTTGTAATTATTTAAGAATCGTGGATTTCGAGAGCCTTCTTGTGGTCAAGTGAGCGGATTAGTTTCAAAGAGCCGTCGTGGCTCAGCCGTCCACGTTAATGCATTTAGGATCTGATCCCTGCTCCCATCTAGTCAACGGCACGCCGCAGAACGTCGCGGGGTAATGGCTTCCAGACGAGCGAGTGAATCGTGTGAGTCATGTGTGAGGCAGATTTAAAGGCCTGGCCCTGAGCGTGAAACGTACCTCCAATTTTCAGCACCCATCTCTGGAATTAGAGCTAAAAATACATCCAAGAAGGAACATCTGCCCCATAAAGTCCATTACGGTCCACAGAATTTAATAGCGGCGGTATGGGTCGGACACAAAGGGTGGGCTGCGAACACGCCGCGGTGCTGATGGTTACCTTGATGTCTCAGATAAACATTTTGTTTGGTCTACAGAGGGACTATCAGCTTGTTGTCTTTCGCTTAATACTCTTATAGGGTTGGGGGGGGGGGGTTTATCCATGGCGAAAGTTTTAGGCGCACACACACACAATAGGGGCAATTTAAAGCAGCCATTTATTTACCTTGAATCCAGGTTTTGGGACAGTGTGAGGAAACTGGAGAACCCAGAGGAAACCCACGTGGACACAAGGAGAACATAAAAAACACCACCCAACGCTAAGAAGCAGACGTCCTAAACCAATACGCCAGCGTGCTGTCCAATGTCCTTGAATAGATCTTCCTAATTCCTTATAGCGCCACATTCTGGATCACATTGAAGTTTAATTATAAGTTTTCAGAATGGAGATGATCGCTTCGATCGTGGGGAATAACGCGGCAGGAAGCCACGATCAAGGGGGGGGGGGGAGCACATTTTAACTTCGAGTTAAGTGTTTAGTCTGCGTGACTTTCATTAATTCTGTAAACCAGCTAATCAAAAAGTAAACATACGATCAGCGGACGATCAATCTGTTAATTGGCTGTTTACAAACAGAAGGTTTAAGCCAATCAGTCTGTTTAGAACAGATGGTGCTCGCGGATCTGTTAATAAATGGTGCGAAAAGGCCAATCATCAGTCAGTCTGTCCGTTAGCTGACCGCATACTGAGCACCGTCACCAACAATGAGTCGGGTTCTGGAACTCGGAACGAAACCAAGGTGCCGGTTGAACATCAGTCTGAACTGTGACCCAATAATCAGTCTGTTTATATTATCCATCATGACGTGTGTTAGCAACGACAACACAGTTTTGAACTCTGGAACATCTCTGGTGATTCGAAACCCAGAACACACACTATATGGGAACCATTCTACATATGCCGTTCTGTGCCGGTTCCTCCGTTGTAGCTGGAAGAGCTTCCACAAGTCTGAAAAGCCTTTACATGAGAAGACGTGGGATATGAGCTCCGTTGTACATTAGATCGTCTGTAAAGTCTGGAACTGATGTTGGGCGAGAGGAACCGGCTCACAGTCTCTCTTCAGAGATGAGCGATGGTGGTTCTGTGGGGGCCAGTTGAGCGCTTTAACCCAAGAACCACCTAACCGTGTCCTTATGGACGTCATGGAGGCTAACAAATGTCCACAATGCATCAGCAGAACCTGTGCTGAGGGTTTTGGGCTATCAATCAAAAGGTTGTGGGTTCAAATCCCAGCACCACTGATGTCCTTCCTTGAGTAAGACCCTCATTGCCCCAGGGTGCTGTATTAACCCCGTGTTCTGACCCCAACCAAGTTGGAATACTTGTAAGTCGCTTTGGATAAAAGCGTCTGCTAAATAACTAAATGTAAATGTAAACCATGTCCCAATACTTTTGGGCACAAAGAATACAAAACAGACTTTTGGATGCAAAATGAATTTAAAAACGTGTCTTTTTCATATTAAATCACATTTTATTTCACATGTTGCTCTTTTGTGCTTTCCTTACACACTCCTAACAGACCCTCCAGTGGCCAAAGCGGTAATTACAGTCTACAGCGTGTGTACAGGTTGTGTTTAATTCATATTAGGAATATTAATCCTATAATAAATAATGAACACACTATATATCATCAGTCTAATTAAAGAAAACATATCGATATTAGAGACTCATGAGGAAACGGGAGAACCCGGAGAAAACCCACGCAGACACTGGAAGAACATTAAGTACAACCCAGAACGGGATTCAAACCTGCGCCGAGAGGCGGACGTGCTAACCACTACGCCACCCTCAGCATTTGGACCCTTCATAGCACGTGTAGAAGAGAACGGGCCTCTTGAGATGGACATGCTGACAACAAGCAGCATGCAAATTAGAACGCAATCTGAGAATCAGTTAATATGTTCTCATGCAAAGCAGTCTGTCACTTTTACATCATGCCCCAGCAATGAACCCAGATTCTCTTTCTCTCGCTCGCTCGCTCACACACACACACACACACCCTTGTCGCCTATAAGTGAAGCGGTAAACAGGCCCTTATTAAACATTCCTGATGTGAAACGACCCTGAATGCTTCCTTTAATTACGATAATAAATTTCGATGTATAACATTAAACTGCAGTGTAACTTATCCGGAGTCTGAACGTGATCTATTTGACAGTAGCCTCCACATTATGTAGTTTCCTGTTCATACTGCGTTAACTCTCTAGCGGGGAATTTTCCACTGATGCATTAGATAAGCAAGATTCCAATTAAACAATATATTTATATATATATATATATATAAATCAGCGCTGGGGAATTCCCGGTTCGAATCCCAATCTGGGTGGAGTTTCCATGTCCTCCCCGTGTCCGCGTCGTTTTCCCTGGGTTCCCCAGTTTCCTCCCACAGTCCAAAAACATGGATTCCAGGTAAATTGAATGCTCTAGATTGCACTTTATGGTGTGCGTTTGTGTGGATGTGTGAGTGAGTGTGTGCCCAGCGATGGATTGGCACCCTGTCCCAGGTGCATCTGCCCAGCGCCCGAAACGTTCTCTCCTGGATGGGCATAGGGAACCCCACCGTGACCCTAGAAGAGGTCTGCAAATATTAAAGATTAATTAAAAATCAAAGGGGAACCTTGATTCATACTACGAGGTCAGCCTTATAATAGTTTAGAATATCTGCCTTAATATATACGTCACTTTCTCGAGAACCCCATCACTACGTTCACTATAAATAGACCTAGAGCACATTTAAGGACCTGGTGTAGCGACATCGTGGACGGTGGAACGTCGGCTGTGAATTGGAAGGCGGAGCCGAGAACGTGAGGAAGGTTGACGCACCTAATGGTCCATGTGCAGGTATTTAAACAGAGGCAAAACGCGGTCCTGCCAAGTATTGTGGCTAAAGTGCCCTTGGGCACCATATACAAGGCTGTCCACCGCACCAGGTACGTGTGCCCACTTCACTTAGTGTGTGTACGACTGTTGAACGTGGAGGATAAATTCCTCTGTGTGTAAGTACAGTAGGCAAAATTACTCATTACTGATTTCCCCATCAGCATGTGTTTGGGATGCGGGAGGTAACTGGAGTACCCAATCCGGCACGGGGGGGGCATGCAGACTCCATACCGAGGGGACGTCTGTCTGTCTACAGCGATAATCAAATTCCAAAACGCCGGTGGATCTGTTGTTCTGATTAGTGTATATGTTAATGCATCCGTCCAACAGTTTCGCTAAAGTGTTTAGAACCTCCAGCAGCACTGCGGGGTCAACATACATCAGACCACCGCTACGTCTGAGGCACTGCAGTGACCAGAATCATCCACCACCCATTAAACTCTGCTACATGCATACACTATGTATTAGTCCCATTTACTACATAGATGGACTTTGTAGTTCTATAATTACAGACTGTAGTCCATCTCTACCATCACAGGTACCATTTGGGTGATGGATGCTTCTCAGCTCCGCACTCACTGCATTTTTTAGGTTTCCAGACAAACCAAAGAAACGACACGGCACGGCGATGTAACACGTCTGCCACTCGGCGCTGGGGATCCAGGTTCGAATCCCAATCTGGGTGGAGTTTCCATGTTCTGTGTCAATGTGGGATTTCTGCGGGTTCTCCGGTTTTCCTCCCACAGTCCAAAATGATGGATTCAAGGTAAAATGGCTGCTCTGAATTGCGTGGGTCTGTGTGAGTGAGTGTGTGCCCAGTGATGGATTTGAGCTCTGTCCTGGGTGCATTTGCCCAGCGCCCAAAACGTTCTCCCCCAGATGGGCATGGATAACCACCCCGTGACCCTAGTAGAGGATTAAATGGAAGATAATTGCTGGATGGATGGATTATTCCCCACAAACTCATCACGTATTAATAAAAAGAGCAGGAAGCGGAAATCTGGCTGTTTTACAACTGCACTGAAAGCTGACGTTTAAATCCTCCTTTGCATTCGGTCACCTGAGCGACTCTCCATCTATAGGTCATTTCTGATTCCTTCTAAAACAAGCTTCCTTTTTCCAACTCTCCCATTAGTCATTGTGACAACAAACCATCCAGCTAAATGTCACTTCTCTTCCTTCATGACTAATTTACATGCAAATGACACCATTGTAACTATCCAGCCGCCATAAGGCACATTGTGCGTTCGGTAGGCACAATAAATCAGACGTACAAAAGCCCCTGCGCTGCTGCTGCTACTGCTGGGCCGCGCTGACTCATCTTTAAAACTAAAGCTTGAAAAAGTCATAACAAGGAGACCGAGAGCGCCGTTTAAAGTCCCTGGCACCGCCGTGATTCCTAAATTGCCATAATAGCTGTTTATCAAACATCACAAAAGCGACGGTCCAAATGTGCTGGCAGATGATTTAATGATCTAATACCTGTCTGTCTTTTATTACCCAAGATGCTGTGTAAGTGGATCTGCCAGGGGACTGACTCCGGTGGTCTTTTTTATTGCTTTATTGGACTAATCAACTTGAATCTTTCAGCGTCTGGATCACTTTACTGTTGAAATCATCCATTCTAATCACCATGCCGACGTACTGATTCGTGTTACGGAGAGTCAATTACACTCTTACCACTTAATTAATGCACTTACCGCCGACAGACATCAGACTGACTTTGTATTCGGGCAAATATTTCATATTTAATATACTAAACCTTTGCCAGTTGCCCATTACTTTAGCTTTCCTTGCAATATAAATGGGATTTGCAGTTCTATAGTTCCAGTCTGTAGTCCATCTATTTCCTTTACTCAATTTTGCCCACTGTGCGTATACACAGAGGAATCGGTCCTCTACGTTTAAACCATCCATGCAGTGAAACACACATATACTGTACACACGGAGTCAAGTGAGCACACATGCCCAGCATGTTGGACGGTCCTGTGTAGGGTGCCTGGGGAGCAATTGGGATTAGGTGCTTTGCTCAATTGCACTTCAGCCATAGCACATGATGGGAACCGGAATCGCAAGGCTGGTTCCTTAATTTCAAGCCAACAACTGCTCACTGTTGAGGATTTTCCCAGGACCTTCAAAGACTGGGTATTATTTGGGTGGGGTATGTTTCATAGCACCACAGTGACACTAATGTGGTGATAGTGGGATGGGGTGAGTGGGGGGGGGGTCCACAATTTAGGTACTGGGCAGATACATTTAGGACAGGGTGGCGATCTATCAATGGGCGCACACACACTACAAAGGGGGGTGGTTGGGTCGGTCAATTTAGAGCAGCCATTTCACCTTGAATGCATGTTTTTGGACTGGACAGGGAGGACATGGAAACTCCACCCAGATTCCCAGCACCGAGAGGCTATGAGAATGTGCTAACAGCTACAACACTGTGGAACTGATTGACTGGATAATTAATATTGTCAATCAAAAGCAGGAGTTACCTAAAAGTTGCTATCGTAGCTTAGTGCTACCAGGTATCCATACAATAATGAATGCCAGTCTTTCGTGGGGGGTGATGAGACACCCACCCCACATGTTCCGTGTGTTCTGATATATAACTGATCACCGATAACCACAGCCGGTCATTCATCACTCCAAACATCCGCTCCAGCCAGGCGAGCATTAGCAATGCAAATTGTAATCGAGTTGATGCAACTGCCAGGAAACAGACCGAGCAGAGGCACAGCACGTAGGACTGGTGCCTACACCAAGGCTGCCGGGGTTCGACCCAAACCTGGTGTTCGAAAGAACATGGACTGGCTACTTCAGATCTAGTTGGTTCTGTTCATCAGACAAGTCTCCAATTGTTGCAACCTTTCAAACGATACACCTGTTACTCTTGCAATCGTCAGCCCTTCGACTGTATGGGAACGATTTAAGAACGGCCCTTTTATGTTACAACATGACCATGCCCTACTACACAAAGCACTGATGTAGAGATGAGACAATTAATTGTCTGTGCAATTAATCATGACTGAAAAACATTACAATTAATTAATCGTTAGAACAATATGCATGAGAGAAATACGTATTACGCTGGTAGCTGGAACTTTAGACCAAGTGGCGCTAATCAAACGGAATAAAAATGAAGTTACACTTGTCTGTTTAGTTCTTCCTAACAGAAAAAATAATTTTCTTTCAAATGGATAGGAATATGAACTTTAAACGACATTTATTTATAAAAGAATTCAATAGTTTGTGTTTATTTTCATCAAAAGCCCTGCGTTGTCTTTTTTCAATAACAAAACTATGTTTTCTTTTTACACTGAATAAATGGACATAAGAAACATTCATTGATCCTCTCATTTCTGGCACCATTTTATAAAAGGTCATTGTTGCATAATAATTGTGATTATTTCTCAGACAATAATCGTATCATCGGAATCGGTAATCGGCTCATCCCTACACTGCTGTCAAGACATCGCTGAATAAGTAGAGTACGGCGTGGACTTGTGGACGTGATCCAAAATCCTGTGGAACGCCCATCCTGAAGAGTGGAGGCTAAGAATGGGATGATACAATGTTTGTACCATTAGTGGATTTTTGTAGATGAACTTGACTTTAAACTTTAGCACCTGACGTGTCATTGGTGCAAAACGTTACACGTTGTCGCTCCCATGTTCTGTTGTGTTTCATGGCTACTACGTTGTTCATTTCTTTCTTTGCGCCATTATGTCCGGCGTGTCATGACGATATTCATAAGAAAAACATGTATTTTTGTGTCAATTTTTTCCAAAAATTTTAATATTTTGTGTTAATATTCAAAATATTCCTCAATATTCCGATAACACCATTGTGCTTCATGTTTACATTTATTAAATAAACATAAGAAACCGTGCATTGTTCCTCTAAATTCTGGCACTACTTTGGCAACATTAGTTATTGCACGTTATTCATAATAATTGATATAATGATGATTATTTCTTAGACAATAATCGTATCATCGGAATCGGTAATGGTCTCATCCCTACACTGTTGTAAAGACATTGCTGGATAAGTAGAGTAAGGGGTGGACGTGATCCAAAATCCCGTGGAAAGCCCGTCCTGAAGAGAGGGGCTAAGAATGAGATGTCTCAATATTTGTACCCCTAGTGGATTTTAGTAGATGAACTTGATGACTTATGGCCCAATTTAAAATTTTAACACCTGACTTATGACGTGTCATTAGTGCAGAAGGTCACACGTTCTAATAATCCTCATTTGTCTAATTTTAGACCAAACGTGCCTCTCAGTTCCCACGTCGTTAATCGTGTGTGTGTGTGATGGATCGTGATCTCGTTCTCGTCCAACGTGTCCAAAGCGTCAGATCGCTGCCTTCGTGCGACAGCGCACGTGTGCGCCACACGTTGCCAGGTTGGTTGGTTGGTTCCCCTCCTTGTTGGGCTTTGTTTGATTTGACATCGCAGTGATTTTGCAAACTGCGTCACGGAAATATTAAGTTTCAGGCACGTCTGTAGTTTTGTTTCGTATTATTAAAAGCCTCCTAATGGAACGGAATCGTTAAACAGGACGCGCTCGGGTTTTGGCGAAACCTCAAAGAATGCACAACAAATGTCGTGGGGGGAACGGGTTCGTTCGAATAAAGGCAAAATTTGAATAACTTCCCACTGAAGTCGAGGCGCAACATTCCAGGGCGGGATTATCTGCACGGTTCAGCGCGAAGGACGAAGTTGGTGAGAGAAAAAAGATGCTCACCTGCTCTGCGCAAATGTAACGTGAGCTGCGGGTTTCACCGCAATATACAAAGTTCACGTAATTCATTTATATAGTTCTATAGTTTTTAAAAAGCAGCTTTACAGTGTCACAAACTCCATAAACTCCCAAAGCCAAAGTGATATTGGCAGGAAAAAAAACTGTTATGATTTTTTTTAGGAAGAAACATTGAGAGAACTGAGGCACAATGGGTGATTCATCCTCCTTGAGATGCCGGCAGCATCAGTGTAGGACAGCCATGAAGCCATTTAGAGATCAGGTGTATTTAAAATACCCGGATATCAGAATATTTTTTGATCCCAGGGGGGGAATAGCATTTTATTCCCCGAATCAGAATACTATACAATACAATGTGCATTTTATCCCAGCACACTTTTAAGCTGTATATCTCTAAACACCAGCACCCTCTCTGACTCATCACTAATTCTCCCACTTCCTGAGTACCTACAAGGCTGAAATTTGGCATTGGGATTCCCAATCATGTCCTTGAAAAAACTTCTTATCCTCCTGCATTTGATGGTTTGTTTAATATCGCCATCAAACGTAACACCACACCACGGTCAGGTCGACTGCCAAGTACAGATCTGAAACTTGGGTACTTCATTCCCCATCATGTCCTTGGAAAATGTAACTGCTTCTCAGTTTCCTAAATTTGATGACTTGTTTGCTATCACCATCGAACGTAACACTTCAGATGGAGTGGGGTAATCGCCAGTAGCTACAAAGCTGAAACCCGGCTACGTCATTCTTCATTGTGTCCTTGGAAAACCTACCGTTAAATTCATGCAAGACAGCAGACGTGTGGACACCATAGTCACAACTCACACAGATTTTTAACTGCCATAAACCTCACTCTACAATAATGCATTCATTGGAAATACATAAACCCCAAAGCCATTGCTCATTCACAAAATATTAGGTTTCATCTTTGACATTAAGGTCTCCTGCATCACTCAGTACGGGCATTCTGCTAGTAATTAAATAAAAATGATGACAAAATATGAACATTTTAATATTTGTACAAAACTATGCAAGAGGTCTTGGTGCATCTGTCATGTTTATTCAAGTAAAGGGTATAAAAATGTACAAGGTATAAAATAAATGCACTATGCAGATAAGTGCTTTGGAATGAGTCTGACTTTTGCACCGTCGGGTTCAAAAAGACTGAATTATCTGTGTGAACTCCAATAGGTTGCAGGTTTGGGATACAACCAAACTGGGAGTTTTTCACGATTACATGGGGCAGTCGTAGGCTTGTGGGTAAGGAACATGCCTTGCAACCTGAAGGTCCCTAGTTTGCATCATGGGCCCACCAAGTAGTGTCGTAGGGCAAGGCACCTAAACCTAATTCCCCTGGCAATGCTGCCCACTGCTCCGGGCATGTGTGCTTACTTCATTCAGTGTGTGTATATATGTGTGTGTCAGGGTTAAATACGGAGGACACACTCCTCTGTGTGTAAGTGCAGCAGGCAAAATAGATCACTTTATCAGTTTATCACGCGGGATGAGCGCAGACTGCGTTTTGTCGGGTGGAGGGTGGGGGGCACTTCACCTCGATGAAGCAGGCAGAAAAGTTTCAGATGTGCATTCTAATGCTGGCTTGTGATTGGCCTCGTGATGCGCGTGCTTGCCTATATAAAGGGCGACCTGCGCTCCCGTGATGCACGGAAGAAAATTGGCGAGCGGAGTGGAGATCTGGACACACACACACACACACATACACACACACACACGCACCATCACACACGCACCATTACACACACACACACAAAGCGTTCTTTGATGATCACTGGACGACGAGGAGCTGGTCGGCGATCGTCGTGCGTCGCGGCGCGTCTCTGCTTCATCAAAAGGAGCGCGAGCCTGCCCGCCCCGGCTTTATTCGAACAGATCCGCAGAACTCCGCGGGAGGCAGGACGCCGAGCAGAGATTCCGCTTCGAGGAGCGAGCAGGCGAGCGAGCGCGTGCGTGCGTGCATTCAGGAATCTTTGAGAGATGCCAAAACGGAGCGGACTCCTGCTGATGCTCGGGGCGATGCTGGTTGCGTCGGCGCACGAGCTGGACGTGAACGAGTCGCACTCGCCGCGGAGAACGCGCGCCTCTGCCGCCAACAGCCCTGGTGAGTGGCAGCGTCCACCTCATACCTCCTCATCCTCATCTCCATCAACATACCTCCTCCTCATCATCATACCTACTAATCCTTTATCTTTCACCCTTTTCCTTCATCCTCACCCTTCACCCACATCCTTTATCCTACACCCTCATCCTTCATCCTCACCCTTCACCCACATCCCTTATCCTTCACCCTCATCCTTCATCCTTATTCCTTATCCACCCCTCTATTCTTTATTTCTTCATTCTTCACCCTCACCCTTCTCCCTTCGCCCTCTCCTTCATCCTCAATCCTTCACCCTCTCCCTTATCTGTAATTCTTCACCCTCACCCTTTATCCTTCATCAATTATCCCCCACCTTCATCCTCATGTTTGATCCTTCACCCTCTCACTCATCCTCATATTTTATACTTTATCCTCATCCTTCAGTATTTATCCCTCATCCCTTATCCTTCACCCTCACCCTTTTTCCTTTGGCCTGTCCTTCATCCTCATTCCTTCACCCTCTTCCTTATCCTTAATCCTTCACCCTTCATCATTTACCCCCCACCCTCTCACTCATCCTCATATTTTATCCTTCAGCCTAATTCTTTATCCTTCACCTTTACCCTCATTTTCTATGTTTCACCCTCACCGACTCAGTCTCTATTTCACCATCACGCTCTCCCCCACACTCTGCCTCGTCCTCTATCTTTCACCCTTATCCTCACCCTCAGTCTCCTGCCCACTTTCCACTGACATCTCAAGGCAAGGCATCTCATCCATCGATCACGGCTCGTGCACCTGACGTTGCTCGGTTGCTTAGAGATGATGGATAGTTGATGGGCTGCCGAACTAGTTTCTTGGCAGAGCTGGCACTCGAAATGTGATGCGTCTTGCTGTGTGGGGTTCAGACAGAGAGCATACGGCGTACGTGGTGGATGCCGGCATCTACCGGCATCCTCCATTGAGCGTGTGAGCATGTGATGCAGACCGGCTCAGTTCAACAAATCAGTGCAGCCCCCTGCCCATCCTGCATTGATCGCTTTCTTTTAACCATAGAACCATTTATAGGCTACTTTTGTTACATTCTGACTGTGTGTAGCCGCATAGTGGACTTCACTGAGCTTTATAGTCGGGTCTTTGTGTTGTGAAATTCATACTAAACGTTTAAAGTGAAAACCGAAGGTTTGCTATAAACACTCTGTAGTTCAGGTTATTATTAAATCAGTCTGTTTGCCACGAGGGTAGATCATCAGGAACCCCGCAATGCGTGTCAGACAGTTGTGTGCTAACGGTTTAGGGAAGGCCCTTTTCAATAACACTGGGCATGGCTGAGGGAGCGAAAATTTGACCGCTCTCCCTTTAATCAATCACCTTTAAACAGAGATTGTGCATCAGGTTTTTACATTCAACATCTGTATGTAATCAGTAAGGGGCAAAAAAAATCCCTCAGACCCTCAGAACCTTCTGAAACGAGACAGATTTGTTTGGTGTTGGTGAGGATCCAGGTTTGAATATCGATCTGGGTGGAGTTTCCATGTTCTCTTCCGGTCCGCATGGGTTTTTTCCAGTGGTTATTTGGTTTCCGCCCACAGTCGAAAAAAAAAATAGATTCAAGGTGAATTGACTGCTTTTAATAGCCTCTATCTATATTGCCCCATATAGTGTGTTTCTGTGTGAGTGAGCCCAGTGATGGATTGGTGCCGTGTTCTGGGTGTATCTGCCCAGCACCTGAAACATTTTCCCATGGATTTAAGGTGAATTGGCTGCTCTAAATTGCCCATAATCTAAATTGTTCTTTCTATGTCATGGTACCTATACTGGTCATACCTGAACTACTTATTTTTGAGACTCGACTCTCAGAAAACCAGATTCTTTTACTTGAGAAGCCCATCATGACACCCAAACCGGTTCCGGATGGAAAGCTGGTTTCACGGAATGACAGCAGAACAAGGCTTTAGGGTTTTAATTAGATTTTCGTGTCTGTGTTGGACATTGTTCGCTTTTATGTGCAGAGTCTGATTTGATGAAAGCAGCTCAGCCTCAGCATCAGGGCCTTAGCAACCAGGGATTTTCTCAGTGGTGCCCTCTGGAAAAGAAATAGTGCTCTGCGAGGGTTCTTTGTGAGGCTCATGTGGAGTTCTCCTCTATATGCTAATTTAGTCCACAGTGGCTTTTTAAATTAATTCCACCGAATACTCTTTTCTGGTGTTTGGTACCTAACTTCAGAAGAGACACCTGATGGCGCACTGAATTCTACCTCACATAGCTGCAAAGGGGCACCTATTTAGAATGAGCTGTTCTAAGAGCGTCTACTATTTTCAAAAGGTTTGCTACAGGATTTCGGAGTGTGCATCACCCGGTACGACAACGTGGCTCAAAGGTTTGCATAAAAGTCTGTACTCTTCTTGTTTAACCCAGAGGGGTTTGTTGGGGAGAAGGTCAATGTTTTATGTGGTCCTGACCTCATTCACACCAAACAGGCTAACCCGAAAAGGGCCTTTCCCAAAATGTTCCTACTTTAGATTCGTTTAAGGCCGGCTATTCACTCGACAGAAATGGTGACAAAAGATACAGGATTGTTAGAATATCTTGTGAAACGAAACAGGAGAACCAGAGTACCTTTCGGCACAGGGGGGACATGCAGAATACACACAAAAACAACCTGTGTTTTCCCCAACCAGGAACCAAGCACGGACCTTCTTGCCGTGTGGCAGGAGCACTAACTGCGGCACCACTGTGCCGCTCCAAACCGGTACCCCTAATGCTGGGCTACGTGTTTGATTGCAAACTCATGGCTATGAGACTGAACGAAACACATGGAGTCAGAACGTCGGTCTTAATAGTTTATGCTCAGTCATTGGTTTCATGTCATTCGCTCTTATTCAGTTAATAAAGATCCGCTTAATTCCGCATGTTGGCAGATTTTCGGGCATGTGATGCAGTTGATCTGCAGTGTAAGAGGGGTATCTAGGGGTTTTCTTTAAAAAAATGTGTCCAGGGTATCATTCAGACCATATCAGCTAAAAATCAGATATGTGTTTGATGTTTTTATGTGACCTTAGTGCATACAATCAGGCCACAGACAAACAAAGATACAGATGTCAAATTTAAGGTACCATTTGGGGGGATGGGGGGGTTGCATGTTCGCCTCTCTACGCTGCGAGCGGCCTAGTATTGTATATTTAGTTTAAGACATTTTATTAGGGTCATGGGGAAAGGGTTCCCCATGCCCATCCAGGGTAGAACATTTCGGGCGCTGGGCAGAAACAGCCACGACAGAGCGCCAATCCATTGCTGGGCACAGACCCACACACTATATAGGGGCAATTAAAAACAATTCACCTTAAATTCATATGGGGCGGACATGCTAACCCCTACACCCAGATTTGTTATTATTGGGGCAAATTCCCAGACCAAGACCAAAGTATAGGATTATGGTAATCTTAGGATGCCATGTAAACCACAATTCAGCTGAGCAGGACCAAAAACAAACCAGTGATGACTGAACAGAACCTGCACATGAGGATGGCAGTGTTCAAACCCAGTGGATGTGATAAAACCTGTACAAACAAAAGTATTGGGACACATCTCTTAATCACTCTTCATTCAGCATCTTCAAAAATATTTCTCAAAACACACCTCTTCCACAAACACTTGCTATAAAAAAATAAATAAAACAAATACAGCCAGATCTAATGATGCGCAGGTTTTGACGATACTACTGACTTGTGTTGTTCTCTAATTTGTAAGTCACCTTGGATAAAAGCGTCTGCTAAATGACTAAATGTAAATCTGAAATCAGGTAGTTGGCACACATTGTGGTTCCTACTGTAGGACCAATAATATTAGTGTCTGATCTCACTGGTGGTATTCTGGATATATTGAGGGAAAATTCCCAGTATGACACCACAAAATTTTGTTGAAATGGTGGGACGGAGATGGATTTACATTAGATATACATTGGCTTATTTAGCTGATGCCTTTATCCAAACTTTAGACTGACAGCCCAACACCCTTAACACAGAGCTACTAGTTCAAGTTCAAGTAATTTATTTATATGGCGCTTTTTATAACAGTGTGATGTCACAAAGCAGCTTTACAGAGTCCAAAGCCTAACCCCCCAAAGAGCAAACCGAAGCGACAGTGGCAAGAAAAAACTCCCTGTAATGATGTTATTTTAGGAAGAAACCTTAGGAGGACCAAGGCTCAGTGGGGGA
Source organism: Xyliphius kryptos (assembly GCA_025769995.1). Classification (NCBI taxonomy): domain Eukaryota; kingdom Metazoa; phylum Chordata; class Actinopteri; order Siluriformes; family Aspredinidae; genus Xyliphius; species Xyliphius kryptos. The sequence continues at coordinate 2,257 of JAOUQT010053964.1, read as the reverse complement.
CTCATCCTTCTTGAGCGGCCAGGCAGCATCAGAGTAGGTTTGCAACCACAACAGTGGGTTGCCTTTCCATTTTAACCAATGCGCCTCAAGACTTTTTCCTAGGATGTCTCATTTTATTGGTCTGCTTAATTGATTACTTGAGCACTCACGTGTTTCACCTGATTTTCTTACCTTATTGGCTTTTCCAGTTCTGTTAATGGTACATGTTACTGATTCCATGTTTCATGTAGTCTGCTTGCAACTTACAATAAATGGAGTCGATGCACATAAACCTGACATTTAATAAACAAAACCTGGTGATAAAATAAGAATCACGGTAAAACAAAAGTTAACTCAAGTAGTTCACGAACTAGTTCAAGCTGACCTGAGAACTAACAAAATGCAAAAGTGACAAAAACATCAGCCATAAAGAATGAGAACAGAGAAAAGGTCTGTTGTCACCACCTGCGAAACCAGGGGGTCTTGCTAAGTGCGTCTCATTTCTGTCTGTTGTCGTTTCCATTTGCTCAACAGCAGGTGAAACTGATTTCACAATCAGTGTTGCCTCCCAATTGGACAGATTGATTTCACAAAATTGTTGTTGACTAGGAGTTACGTTGTGTGGTTTAAAGGTTCCCTTAATGTTTTTGAGCAGTGTATTATGTATTGAAAAAGGGATACATTAGTATTGCTAAATGTTAATTTCTGATTTAGGAGTTAGAAAATCAAGAGTTTTGTACTCTGTGCAATAGATTTAGAATGCAAGTGACACAAAAGTGGTAGTTGCTTGTTTATCTCTATTTAAACATTAAACATGTCTAACTATACAATACAAATAAGAAAAGAATTGATCCAATTGAAATTTTTACTACAAAATAAAATGCTATAAATTATCTGCCACTGATCCCTAGTCCTCCCAAGGTTTCTTCCTTAAAAAACAATGTAATAGTTTTTCTTTTCTTTTTTGCCACTGTTACTTCAGCTTGCTCTTTGGAGTTTCAGAATACTGTAAAGCTGCTTTGTGACAATGCACTGTTGTTAAGAACACTAAATAAATAAATTAATTTGAACTTGTCAAGCCTGACAGTTTTATTTTAAAACTGAGAGCACTGGTTTATTTTGCATTCCGTTTTAAGCATGTTTAAAGCAGATAAAAAGATTTAAAAACATCTAAAAGACCTTTATTGTTGTTTGAATATGGCCTTGCTAAAGGCTTAACAGAGGACAGGGGCTAATAAATCTTTTGATAATAATAATAATGTTTGCTTGATGGGAGGTAAACTTGTAGCCATAGCAGGCTTATGTAAAGAAGAGTCACCTTATAAGCTCGTCTTTTCCTTGTGCCAAGTGCCAATTTTGATGTAAGTTTGGTCAACATGACAGTTGGAGATATTCTTGGTTAATTTTTAGTTTAGCAGTGTCACTGAGGTGTTCATAAACTCCACTGTTGTGTGTATTTTGCTCAAATTAAGGTAACACACCACCACTTCATCAGTCACTGCATTGAAGAGAATCAAATGTTTTATGCACTTTGATTGTCCTGCCAATTAAAGAACAGAATACAGAGGAAAATAATTTAAGGGCTGAAATGATCAGATAAACTGATTAAAAATGTATTGCGATGCAGGCTAGAATTGCCATAGTGGCAATATATTTTTTCCCATGGGCCAGTCTGACCATAGAAAGTAAACTGAGCTGGCGTGCGTGTGTGCATGCATGCGTGCGCGTTTAAAACGTTTTCATGCCGTTTTTAAAATTTTGTTACTTTTATTCACCATTGCTTAGTTTAAATATTTTTGTTTTGGTTTCCCAAAAAAATCCTTTTTTGATTTAAGAATATTATCATCTAGTGAACCCTAAACTTTTTAATGTCCCTGCAAGCAAACTAACTGAAATGACAGCATAACTGTAATTTAATCATAACTATAAATAATTTGAATGAAATACCCACCACTCCACCCAAAAATATGCTATTTTGACTGCTTTAAGGTTTTTATATTAAAAGTTTATGAGCTCTTTTAGTAACTACAGCATGGCCATACAACTTAAAATAAATAAACAACAATTATGTGACGAATAACTTTGTACATCCATACAGCTTGTATTCACAAAGAGTTGGTTCTGATTTTATTACATTGATGTCAAATTGGGATTTTTGTTGGCTTTTGGGAAACCCTGATTAACAACTTTTACAAGGCTTTTACATTTTTATAGACCAAACAAAGATCCTGTACTCTTGGTGTTGGCACTAGTGATTTGTTTTATTTAAATATTTCCT
>JAOUQT010053958.1:0-10725 GCA_025769995.1 Xyliphius kryptos | reverse complement strand
ATTTGCATATTGGCAAATGTTTTACACCGGATGCACTTCCTGGCATAACCCTCACCATTTATCTGGGCTTGGGTCCAGCACTAGAAATACACTGGCTTGTGCTTTCTAATGGCTGGTTTAATGATTCACATTTTCTGTAAACTATAGAATTTTACTGCCATATTATCACCTTCATTGTGTAATAATGTTTTCACTCCTTTCAAACAGACTGACCATTTATTTCAAAAATAAGAATTTGTAATGAAATTACAGACAGGAAGTAAAACCGGAAGCATTCCAGAGGTGTTGAATACTTGTCGCAGTGTGTGTTTTTTGTGTGTACATGGGTTTGGTTTAACAACCCACACTCATATGGCTCTACGGGGCTAACAACATGGCAGAATGAAAACAATACTTTAAAAACCATACAATTTAACACAAAGTTGCTAAGAGAACACACAACATCAGAAATGCAACTTAAATGCTAAATAAAATCTTATTCTCAAAGGAAACGTCCAACAGTCCCAGTATCACAAAGTCTCTCTCTCCGCTTGAAGCACGTTGGATTCGTAAAGGCTTTCAATCACTATAATTAGGTGCAGATTATGGTCAATCAATTAAGGCACAACAAATACCAACAGCCATATCAATACAGTAATATTATGAACCAATAAAGAATTTGTAAGAATGCTGTATTTTCCGTAGAGTGATGCAGTAGATCTTGTTTAATATGTAGTTATTTTAATATTATAATCTATAAATGATGATGATATTCATGGAAAACAAATGAAAAAAATTCACATATAAACACAAACGTATACAAATACGTGAATGTTGTCATTATTAATTCAAACTGATTATTACCCTGATGAAGTGGATGTGATTTTTCACTAAAGGATTTAAAATTGCTTTGTTAAAAGTTCTGTTTGTTAAAACTTCCGAGTGATATCTATTTTATGCATTTTTGATTTCCTGCACTCAACAAAAAACAGTTTACTGTACTCTCTTCAGCATGTGTTGCGGATTCCTAAACGCCTCTTTATTGATTCTTTATTTTATTTTATTTCAATTACAATATCCATTCCCCGGTTTGAGATATTAGGTACACCCTTTCAGTCCCATAACATGTAAACGTTTTTATCTGGGGTTATTTTAATGTCTTAATACAAATCAATACTTGTCTATGTTTTACCAGTTTAATTATTGAGGGAGATAATGGTACTAATTTGGGTTTACATCATTTAGACAGTAATCAGATTAATATATTCCGTCTGGTTTTATTTGTGCACATTTGCAGACTAAGAAAAGAAAGAAATGTAGTGTATATGATGAGAAACACCAGATTAGATCAAACTGAGTTCATGTTAATGCTTTTGGGATGAGACTGTACTTGCTGAGTGTTGGGAAACAGAGTGTTGGGATATAAACACACACAGGATTAACAACAACACAAGATGGCCACAGGCAACGCTCAGAGGATATGACTGTAAGTAACTCGAGCAGGGGATCCACAACACTCTGGCTCTCAGTAGTTCTGTAAAACATGCACAAGAAGATGAGCATGAGTTATTCAACAAAGATGTAAGCACATAAGCAAACATAGATATAGGTAAACATTAGGCTAACTGCGCTAAAGGCTAATATAAACATAGTACATAAAGCACACAAGAGAACATTGAAACATGTTCATAGTCCATACAGAACCACTGAGCATAGCAATCTGTGCTGACCCGCGAGGCACTCTAGACTAGAGTGGTCCTAAATACCTTACTGGAAGAGCTAATTGCCGCTCTCCTAATTACCTTCAGGTGAACTGGCTAGAGTGCCTGCATGGCTACTTAGTCAATAAAGTGTGTGTGTGTGAGTGCAGAGATGTGACAAAATCAAGTATTCACTGTGTATTATTTCCATGGCATTATTCTCGTCATTATTTAATATGGAAGTAATTGATTTAATTATAATTATAATAGTCTTGTTTAACTGCTAACTGGATGTTAGCATTGCTGTCACTGCATTTAAATGCGGAGAAAAAAAGTTACAAATGTATTAGACAGCAGTGCGGAACTCCTCCTCCTACCCCACACACACACTGTGTAATAATAGAAAGGCTGGATATTTTTAAACTTGTGATTATTTAAATTCTATCAAATTCGCAGCTCTAGGGAAATGCCAGGTAAGTTGTCATGTGACTGTCTAGTACGCTACATGACGTCGTCTTTACTTAATATACTACATACTACAGCAATGGAGTATATACTTCTGTAGTATGCAGTATAATAGTACTCCGTTAAAAAAATAAGCCAGTGTCACCTTTTGAATGTCCCTTTTAGTTTTTGATGCTAACTGTAATCATACTTCTAAAACTGCATTTTTACAATGATCATACCTAAATATTTCTCTTTTTCTGCTGAGCTACACATGCTTCTACTGACAGAGTGCTGATCCTGCTCATGCTCATCTCCTTTACATTTTACAGACTGTTTAATCTGATATCACCCACATGAGGATGTGATTCCCTTCTGATTCTTGCCACTGTCGCTATCCTGTTTGTTCATTATGGATAAAACTTAATAACTTATATAAACTTCATGATTATATCCTGTATTTAATTTCTGTAAATCGTCTTTGTGACAATGTTCCATTGTAAACACACGCTATAGAAATTGTAAACAACAAACTACATCTCCCTAAAGCCAAAGCACCAATCAGGCATAACGTGTTACACATGATTCTCTGTCTATTTAAGGAGTTCAGAAGCCCGACTGTTGCGTAATGTCAGCTGTTCAGGGATACAAGTTCCTGACCGGGGTCCACTGACTATCGGGAAAGTGGTAGAGTATTTGACCAGAGGTAATCTAAGACCAGGAAAGTTTTTTCTGTTGACAGTTTTCACTCCCTCTCCCACTATTCTTCCTTTGCCACATTCAGTGCATTTTGAGTGTTGTTGGAGCGCTCATCTTTGGTAGCTGGCTGCTCTGAGCACTAAAATTTCCCACCTCTCTCTCTTTCTCTCTCTTTATTAATGTGTCTTTTGGTGTCTATTTTCTTAAGTTTATTTTCTGTCAGGCAGCACGGTGGCACAGTGGATAGTTCACAGCAAGAAGATCACTGGTTCGAGCCCCGGGTGGGGTGACTCTGGAAATTTCTCCCTGTGTTCGCTTTGGGTTTTATCTGGGTATTCCAATTTCCACCCACAAGACATTATGGATTAACTGGTGTCTCTAAATTGCTTGATAGTGTGCAAATGATGAATTGGCGCCCTGTCTAGGGTTATTCCTGTCTTCGTGCCCAGAGTTGCTGGGTGGCCCTAAAACTAGGATTAAGAGGCTATCGAAAATGAATGAATTAATATTTTCCACAGTGGTGTCTTTCGCCTAAATGGTGTAATCTGTTAGGGCAGCAACATTTTATTTGTGCATTTAAGCTGTGGAATTCAAGCCTCAGTCACGCCATTTTGTTTTCTCATTGACCTCAATTTCAGTTCTCCAGTTAACGCGATTGGGTCCACCCCAGTGGTCCTGTAACAGAAATAAACACTGACCTGAAACTAACTCTAATTCTATCCCCGACCCTAAAACTAAGCCCTATCCAAGAAAAAATATTGTTCTGTTAACTTCCTGTAAATGACATTTACAGTAATGTTTAATGAACTAATTTTGTGCGTAACCAGTTAATTAAAATAGAAACATAATTAAATTTGATATATTTCTGCAGTTCAATCTTCTTAATCATTAATTGTAAATTATAGTAACTTACATAACCTAGCAGGTGCCGATTATTTTTTCCTGATTATTTCCTCTTTCCTAAATATCAACCTTACTAAATCCATCTAATCCCGAACTGATCTGAAATACACTTACAAATTAATTTTTAAACAAAAAACAGTATTAGCTATTGCCAGAAAATTTTACTTACAAATTTTAATCATAAAAGTACAGTCATTAGTTTCTATTTTTACTTTTAGTGGAGCCAGAAACTCTTCATTAAAACATTGTCGTTCGAATAACTTTTACATTTTAAACTTAAAATAATAAAATAAATAAGTAAATACAATGTAGACCCTCATTTAATTGTGTATTAATAAATGAATAGAAAAACTCCTATTTGATCAACACTTCTTCCTGCCCAATGCATGGTAAGCATGTTTTCTTTACCAGCACTAAATGAAAAGGCTGGTGATTAGACGTCAGACGTCAGTGTGACTTCCTGTATCTGTAATGCATATGGAATTCTGCGCCAATAAAAAAAACCTGAAGTTCGGCATTGTCTCTTTTAAACTGAGTGTCTCTTCATCGCATGTGACACACCCTCAGAGTTTAAAAAGACGGTCCCAGGTTTGCTTGAGCAGATTGTATGACTTTTTCATTCAGCACACACTAAACCATCCATCCTACTGTTACAGGTAATTTCATTTATATTACATATACATCAGCATTATTGTATTTTGGTTACATAATTATTTCAATATATATTCACTGGCCTGTTTATAAGCTGTACTATTCATTTATAAATATATGCATCACTAAAGCAGCACTGTCTTGTAATGTGTGGGTTTCTATCAGACATGAAAGCTGGACTGATTGCGGTTGTTTGGTTTTTCTGCGAGGTTTGGTTGACAGAAGCCCAACTGCCCACACCGAACGCCCTCACTGTAAGGAAAATATTATTTAAAATTAATATAACATCTTAATCTGAGTCTGCATTGATAACCAGTGTACATTATTACATTTGACTAAGGAGATAATGATTATTAGTTCTCTCTCTTCTGACCTGTAGACCAACCTGACTGTCGATGGTTGCGGCACTACTAAGCTATGTCTTTCGACTCCGAATAATTGCAATCCTGTAACGGGCTCCGACTGTTATTTCACCTCTACCCGCCTCACTAATAATACTCTGACTGTGGAACTCTCCGGTAGAACTACAGGATTCGTGGCTTTGTTACTGACACCAACAAACAACGAAACACAGCAACTAACCAAGGTAAATTTAAAATGTTGTATGTGCATGAATTTAGACTTAGAAAATAATAGAGTTATTAATTTAACTGTAATATTTAAATTTTTTTACTATTTATTTTGTATGTATTAATTTATTAATACATGAAAGGCTTTAAATATCAAACATTACAACCATATGTTTTTTAACTTGAAAGAGGCCCAGATTATATTATTATTATATATTATTGTATACGCCTTTATTCAAGTACACATATATCTCTGTTTCTTAATAGTTTTTTTGTCCAGTCTATAAGGATTTATTTGATTAGAGAACATTTTTTCTGTAAGTTTTTGTATCAACTGAATTAATTTTCAATAGATTACACACACGTCAAGGTATGTAGCGTATTTTTCACCCTGACTGGAGTTTCAACAGAATATTTGGGGCCTCTTTCGAGTGAATCACTATGTATAATGTTGTGTTGCATCAAATACTTTCTGATCATAAGTCAAAAAAATACATTAAGAAACATTAAAAAATTAAGAAAATGTTCAACTTTAGCTGTTAGTTAGAGTCTGTTCATTGTTATTGGCAATTAACACCAGGAACCAATAAGAACATCCTGCTAAACCTGTTCGAATGTGTATTTGTTTCCTGTTATTTTCTACAGTATCACTTCTACTTATTTGCTGATGTTTCTGTTATTCTTTTCTCTTCAGAATCTCCCAGTTGCTTTCTTCTGCATTAACAACAGCACAAATCCCAATGGATCTTTCGTATTTCAGACAGCCAGGCTGAATGACACAAACGTAACATTGGATAGCCAGGTAAGATTAGATAATGACAGTGACAAATTGTGAAAAGAATGGTGTAAACTTCGTGCAAAAATCTCACTCATTATTTGCAATAATTTAAACAAATTTATAAAAGGCTTTAGAGTGTGTTTGGAAAGATGGTAAACAAGGAAAAATAAATAAAAGAATGGGCTTATCGTTGGAAAATATTTGCAATTAAACCACACCCATGTCCTCTGGTGTCATCAAAATCCCTTCTGCATGGCCATGCACATTAATGATGAGATTGGTGTTGTATTACAAAATGACCTGAAATTGGCTGTCTATAACACACAATCTTTTATTTAGACTGATTTGGCTAATAAACTGCATATTGTATTTATTTTTGTAAACCTATAATCCTACATGTCTGTTTTTTTTTTGTAGATTGTAAATATAACCAGCATTAATGGACTAGTATCGATACAATCGGTTCTTATTCAGTGCACCTTCAACATCAGCCTCAACTCCACTTTCAATCAGCTACCCTTCAATGTCAGCATCAAAAATGGAACTACAAATGGTCAGTTTATATATTTTATCGTCCATCTCTGCAATGCATGAATTACATTATCATAACTTCTGTGTTAAGTCAAACATAAAAAAAAAACATTTACAGGTAACATATATTTAACATTTGATGTTGAAATTCAACTACGCACATATGTACAACTATCAAAACTGATAGCATTGTTCAGTTGTTAAGTAAACAAACATGCTAAAAAAAAAAGTGGGTGAAGAGTGCAATCTGTTTATAATTTGAAATTAGTTTATTACCGACCAGTTACTTGAGCTCGCCAAATGTCCTTTATCTCATAAATTAACCGTGTTACGATAGGTTAAGGGAATTCAAGGGAAAGTTGAGCATAGCAACTGAATGAATCAACTTTCTCCTGAACATGCGAGACCGTTTAGAGTTTATCGCATGTCAATATCCTGTATCAGAGAATATCAGAAACATCAGGGAGAAAAATAATAATATACGTAAAAAAAATGTAAAAGAGTGAGCAAAAAGTGAAACTTGTCTCTAATTTGCCCACGTGTGAGCTCACTATGCTTCATTTTTGTAGCTTGTAAATTGACCGAGCAGTTTAACAAACTAAATTTTAGATTTAAACAATGCACTTGAACAGAAGAGTGTGGCAATGGCACTCAAATAGTTTACACTCAGGGATTCGTGCTAGCTACCTAAGAACTTTTGATAGAGTGGAAGAACACGGTCCATATGAGAGGTGAAACAAAATGAAGTCCAGTAGCTTTTAAATAATATGCTTCAGCAGTGTAGCGAGTCAATGCACAAACATTTCTCTTAGCTAGGAGCAAGCAGACTCCTGAACAATGCCGAACGTTCTATTGTTTGTCCCGCATCACACTGTACATCAGGTAGAATAAAAATGATAAGAATATTTGGAAGAACAGAAAAACATTATGATGGCAAAGAGCACCTTTTCTTATCTTTGTTTAACCTCATTGACGGTCAATTTCATCTCCAGTCTGTAAGCACTGTTATTTTCATCTTATGATGCTCATAGCACTAAATGAGCTGGTAAAGTTTTGCCCTTAATTTAACCAGCGCTGAGTTTAATAAAGATAATTTTCTCCATTCCCGCAGGAACACAAGTGGTAACTTTAGGCACAGTGTTTACCTCTAATGGAACCTTAAACCTGGCCAGTCCCGTTATTCCTAGCAATGTTCCTCAGGTAATGAAATATATCTTTACCATTATCATCACTCATCCTCACCCTCTTGTTTAACTCTCTCTCTGTTGTTTATAAATTTTTTGAATGTTTATAATTTTTAGCTCAACATCACTCGTAGCGGGTGCGGCTCCAGTAAACTGTGTGTGCCGCCTTCTTCCACTTGCGACCCCGCAACAAGCTCCGACTGCTATTTCGGCTCAGTCCAACAGCAAAACCAAAGCTTCATCTTTGAACTCAGTGGCACAACATCAGGATATGTGGCACTGGGACTAGCACAACAGGTTTGTTGTTGTAATTATTATTCATTAATAACACCAAAACCTCACAGACGCAGTACATCTGAGACAATACAAGACACATGAGACCTGGAGACAAATGCAGGTTTAGTTACACAATAATACACAATAATCCTGGCAAAGTGTATCAGTAATATTGATCTATCCCAAAATCAATAATCAGGGTCAGGTAATTAGCCAACCATCAGGGTCAAGAAAAACTTACAGCACAGTGATTACAGACTGCAAAAATATTGAGGTGACTGAAATGGTGTGGGGTGTTTAAACGGAAATGCACTGCCCATCTTTGCTGCCTTATGGTACTTCACAATTTGCAACAATATGAATATTAACAACCTGGGAAAAGTTACGACTTGGAGAAATATATTCTTTATTAATATGTGTAATGTGCACCCCGTGGCGTTAGGGTTGCTAACTTTTCCGGTTTTCCAGGGACTGTTTGGGTTTTTTAGAGTGTGTCCAGGTAAATGTTTTTGTTTTTTTTTTTTTTATCTTTCAGCTTTTCCCCCGTCACCAGGGGTCGCCACAGCGAGTCTCTCGCATTATGATTTGGCCCCTGTTTTACGCCGGATGCCCTTCCTGGCGCAACCAAATGTATTCTATGTAAAATGTCTTAGTTTTTTAACCAAAGCGCCCCCCCTCGATTAGTAAGCGAACACCGTAAGCACCACACCCCCCCAACCGGTCACGCTTACAAAGCGAACACATGCAATGCACGGGCACAGAACTAGAAGACTTGGAAACGGAAACAACACCAAGCAGCGAATACTTTGTAAATCAAACACATTAACTACACAAAAACAACTAAGACTAGAGAAATGACAAGCACTAGGAACACAAAGCATGAAGTGAGCTAAAACAGACCCCGGTAAAGTTATTTTTATTTTGAATATTCGACTTTAGGGCGCTAATAACTTTTAAAAGAAATACGATAGGAAGTAAATACTTGCAGATCCGTGATGTGTGATCCACAGACAAAGACCCGCACCATTTTTTAAGATTTAAATGTCCATTTTAAAAGTTCTATTTTCGTGTTAATACCGGAAAACGGAGAGCGCGTGTCCCATTGTAAAAACCAGGGAATACTAAAACACCCGTGTACCTGTGCACATGCGTTGGATTTACTTCAAATCAACAAACTGCGTTTATAAACGCTTTAATTATTCCGGTTATTAATGCGCAATAAACACACCTGCCGATAGATGTCAGTATCATCACTCGCAAAATAGACGCTCCAGGCTGTATAATGTAATAGCTTGGTTTTGTTATAGGACCTGTATTGTATATACAGATTTTTTTATTGAATGAAATCACTTAGAACTTATCCTACAAGTGTGCATGCTGCAGCTGAGGGCAGTATTCGTGCACACCAATTGGAATTCAGATAGTATCTATAACTGATTTTTTATTACATTTTTTATATTTACAATTTGGACTTCCTCATTCCACCATCAGTTTTCTTTGTTGTCTTTCACCTGTCCAGATGACACAAAAGTACCTTTCTGCCTGTCTGAAAAATCACTGTTGCTGCTGCTTCAACTCCTCACAACATTATTCCTTTCTCAACTTCCACAGTTTTGGTCCTCTGCTCTGTAAATGCATGCAGAATGGGTTTCAATAATGTTTGCTTTGTCCCAGAAAACTGTACTTTCCCTCCAAAATGCAACTTTCACCAGTTCTCACGGCAGTACCCGCGGGCAAATTGCAATGATGCACTCACACATACCCTAGAGCTTGAAAGTTTGTGCATTCTTTTGAATTTTCTATATTTCTGCATAAATATGAGCTAAGTCCTAAAAATAAATAAAAATAACCCAGTTAAACAAATTAGACTAAAATATTATACTAGCTTATTTATTTATTGAGGAAAATTATCCAACATTACATACTTGTGAATGGCAAAAGTATGTGAACCTCTACTTTCAGTATCTGGTGTGACCCCAATTTTCAGCAATAACTGCAACTAAGTGTTTCCATAAATTGTTGTTCAGTATTGCACACTGGACTGAAAGAACTTTAGCCATTCAACTCGGGGATGTTGGTGAGTTTCCTCACATTAACTGCTTGCTGATCAACAGTTAACATTTATTTGCAGTTGCACTTGCATTTTGAGGGAAAAGTACAGTTTAGCCAAGAAGAAATGGGACAGCGAGATGACTGAAGAAAGTAAGCAGGAGTAATTCAATAAAGAACAAAGAGAGCGGTAGAAGAGGCCAAGCAAAAGGCCTATGATTAGTTAATTGAGAAATTAGTAAGCAAGAAAGGAGAGAAGGAGTTGAATCAGTTGGCGAGACAGAGAGATAGAGCTGGAAAGCATGTGCAACATTTTAAAGTGATATAATGTTCCTTAATAAAAAATCAGTTATAGGTCCTATCTGACATCCAATTGGTGTGCATGAATACTGCCTCTCAGCTGCAGCATGCACACTTGTTCAATTAGTCCACAATGATATACCTTTTTCCCTCGATGCCAAGTAGCCTGTGCTGCTTGTGTTGTTGGACCTCACTGTAGCATTTGATACCGTTGACCATTCTATCCTTTTGGCACGTCTGTCACACCATGTAGGGCAGCAAGGCTCGGTGCTGCAATGATTCAGGTCTTAACTCACAGGTAGTACTTTCTCTGTGATGATTGGTGACCTCTTCAGCGCCTCTGACTTTTGGGGTTCCACAGGGCTCCATTGTGAGCCATCTTTTGTTTTCATTATACCTGCTGCAATTAGGTTCGGTTATTTTGAAGCACAACGTCTCTTATCATCTGTATGCTGATGACTTACAACTCTGTCTGCCAATTGTGTTACATTCTCCAGATGCTTCTTTCAACATTGCCTCCTTACTAAAGTTAAGCTTTTTATGAGCCGCTGTGACCTGGAAGAGAGCCATTCATGCTTTTATCAGCTCACGTTTAGACAACTGTAATTCTCTGTACATTGGACATAGTCAAACATCTCTCCACCGCCTACAACTGGTACAAA
>JAOUQT010053941.1:0-10725 GCA_025769995.1 Xyliphius kryptos | reverse complement strand
GGTTTGGGGTCACCGCAACATGAGGAACTGTATTGTGGGGTCACGGCATTAGAAAGGTTGAGAACCACTGCTCTAGATGGTCTGGAGGTCTGCAAGTGCTACTCGTATGGTGCGCTCAGCCGATCATACCACCCTCTGTAGGGACTGTCTATCCAGTTGGGTGCTGTTTCCGAACCAGGTAAGTATATTCCTTGTGAGGATGCTTTCGATGGTGCTAGAGAAGTTGTTCCGCAGGACCTTGGAGGGCAGTCTGAAGTTCTGTAGGCATCGAAGGTCAAAGAGACGCTGACAAGCCTTCTTTGCCAGGTTGGTAATGTGACAGGCCATGACTGGTCCTACAGGATGTGACCTCCAAGGTACTTGAAGCTGTCCACTTTTAAATGCGGCACTATTGATCTTCACAGGGTGGTAGCTCTGTGACCTTTTCCTGCTGTACTCCACGATCAGCTCCTTAGTCTTGGTGATGTAGAGTAGGAAATTATATTGAATGCTGAACTATAGTCCACAAACAGCATTCTGATATAACTATTCCCCCAGAGTCCAGGTGAGACAGAGCAGAGTGATGCAGGTCTGAGATGGCAGAGCGGTTGTTGCGGTAATTGAACTGTAGGGGTCCGGTTGTGAAGAAGTCTCTGATCAGCTAGTCAAAGCACTTCATCACAACTGATATTAGAGCTAGAGTGCGGTGGTCATTAGGCAGGCTGGCTGAGGTTTCTTCGGAACTGAAACATTAACAGACTGAAGCTTGATGGAAAAACGCCCAGTGAAAAAGAGAGATTAAAAATCTTTGCAAATACCGGCGCAAGTTTGGATGCATAGGTTTTCAGGACACGCACGCATGTCCTGTCTGGTCCTGCAGCTTTTCTGATATTTACTCCTCTAAACGCTTTTCTGACATCACTCTCCAAAATGATGAGTGGCGGCTGTGCATCGTAAAGCTCTGCGCAACACCTCCACTCACAGTTTTATTACAGTTGCTGCTGTGATTATGGTATAAAACACATTTACAAACCAAAATCTGCAAATCAGTCAATGCAAGAGACAACGGTAGAAACTGTTACAAAAAATTATTGTATTTTTTTTTTAGTACAAATGAGTTAATAACTGCTCGAAGCTGCTGCCACTTTAGTCTCAAATGCTGTTTTGACTGTCCATTGAAAACTGAAAAAGAGAGAAAAAAAACATTTTAGTACTATTATAAGTAGCAATAAAGGAAGAGATTTGAACATATAACCACTAACCACTCAGTAGAGGAGCTGGCACCTGATGTTTAGAATGAAAGTAAAAGTATCAGTTGGTTTTATAGATTACTTATTATCTAGCTTTTAATAGTGTTTAAATTGACTCGTTTGGAAACACCCAATAATTGATATTTGTAGTGTAATTTACAAAAAAAAAAGAAAAAAAAAAGAAAAGAAAAACCTGCAGTGAAAATACGTTTTAAGTCATTGATCCATGGTATGATACACACTGAACTGGTAGCTGTTGGTTTAATGGACTGCATATTATAAATGACCATTTTGTGTTTTTAATTTAATATAATTAAAACGAGTATCAGGGTTTTGGATACCATATCATTAAAACCTGTCACAATTCACTTATTAATAGTATAATAAACATTATACTGACATCTGTTGGCTGAGTACTTGTAAAAAAAAAAAAAAAAAAAAAAAAGGAATTGTATAAAACAGTGAAATTTACTTTGTAACTATTTTTAAGTTGACACACACTTGTTAGGTACTACCATATAATTAGTTAATCTTTAGTATGGCTACATTTTCAGTAAATAGTTGATAACTTGAATGTGCATGGCTGTTATTAAGCCAATAATGGCCTCTTTTTCGATTAGGACGATTTTAAATAAGCCCCAATCAATTATGCCAAGAAATTTGACATACTTGTGCCTGGTCTTTGGGATCCTGTGGAGGTTTATGTACTCTTTACAACGATCAAGAAGGGGTTTAAGGGGCTTTATTTTAGCAATCTTTAGCAAACCATCAATCAAACAAGACACAGCTTGTTTCAAGGCCTGTGCGTGTGTCCTTGCTATTGTGGCGACAAGATTAATGGATGTGATGTGTTTTAGGTTTCACGTGCAATAAACCAATCAGCATGTTGCTTGTCATTCCCTTTAAAAACCCTGTGCAGTCTGACTGATGTATTGCAATTTGAATGGCGCAGTTAGGTAAATAAAGTTGAAAAAAACAACAAAAAAAAACCCCGACAAATTATATGTAAAATAACTTTACACTGTATTGCAGAAAATGTACTCACAAGCCCAGAACAAGTGGATGGTTACATAAAAGAACTAAACGTTCGTGAGTTGACAGTTATATAAATAATTGATTTTTATAATAAAGTGCACAAACATCTTGTACAAATATAAAAAACATTTCCATTTTAAAGTACGCTGCTAATGACACAGTTTATTCTGTCATATATAAATGGACTTGTTTTGTGATTTATATATCTATGTGTTGGTGGTTTGTTTATGCGACGCAAAGAAATGAGCGGTCAAAAAACATCCGTCACATTTTTATGGATATTTGTTTGATGTAGTGTCTGAAAATTCTTTTGAAAATTGCATGTTCATTCATTAATTAATTCAATATGTAGTACATGCCATGAGTAATAAATAAGATCGTTATCGTTAGATATTCGTGTGAATAATTCCAAACATCTCACATCCCGTTTTTTTTATTTGTTTTAAATTTTTTTAATTATTATTAATGTGGATTCACAGTTAAACTAAAGTAAAAACTTCATATGTGAATGTAGAAAGCTTAATAACAGCCACAGATGTTTAAACCTCATTTATCTTACTCGTTGTTTTAATAAATAAGCTACTTATGATTTGAATTGTTTGCTTCATTTGTAACACAAATACAAAGCAACCACAAAATGGCTTATTTAGTGTTGAAAATAATGAACGTTTGTTTTTTTCTGCCATTCCACATGTTGCGAAATGAAGTAGCACAGCTGCTTAATCCAAGATGCTATTTAATAAAAGATTGGTGAATAAATTAAAGATCAGCAGCGCCGCAATGTGGCCATATTTGTGTACTGCTCCATTTGATTTTTATAAAAGCTGTACTGTGTGGCAATATGTGGTCGGTTTTGTCGGTTTATCGCATAGATAATTGTAAACATCATCACGAGTGTTGCAGTATCTTTACCATCGTGTCAGTTTATTTGCTCACATCACTTCTTCTAGTTTGTTCCATATCTTTAATATATTTTTAACAAAGAAAATGATTTTTGTTCATGAGCCCTTTTTAATTTTAACAAAGAAAGAAAAGCATTTGCGTTAAGAATACAATTGTTTTTCGGGGTTTTTTCTCTCACTTGGACTAGTATTTTGCGACTTGTGAACATCTCTGATGCACAGTGTGGCCTTGCAGTTTGTAAGCAGAATCAAAGATTTAATTCATTGCATACCGTCCCACATTTGTTCTCAGAGCTGGGGATTCCCTGTTCGAATCCCAGTCTGTGTGGAGTTCTCATGTTCTCCCATGTCCATGTGGGTTTCCTCCTGGTTTTCTAGTTTCCTCCCACAGTCCAAAAACATGGAATATAAGAAAATTGCCTGCTCTAAATTGCCACTTTATAGTCTGTCTGTGTGTGTGTAAGTGAATGTGAGATTGTTGCCCTGTCCTGGGTGTAACTGCCCACCACCCGAGACGTTCTCCCTTGAATGGGCATGGGGAAACCCCCCACGACCCTCATAAAGGAATAAGCTGCAGCTTTTTGGATTTTTTTTTAACCTGAGAAGAAAACATTAACCATAAGCTCACATTTAATAATTTTGGTAATGTATAAGACAGTCAACCATAAATTATGAGTTGCTACTCTAGAAAGGTGTTAACATAAATATATATAACATGATATATAAACATACATCATATACAAAAATAGAACATATATAAGTACACACTCAGTAGTGCTTTTGTGGAATACCTAATTATTTTTATATTTCTTCGTAATTGTGACTCAAAACATCAGACAACTCCCAAAGGCGAATAGCTGAAAAAAATGCTCTGGCCACATACTTATTGAGCGTAATGATCAATCTGAGTGGTTTCATATTTATTTAAAGAATACAATGGGGTCACAAAAAGTAAAAGTATTTAGTCAGCCACTGATTGTGCAAGTTCATCTACTTTTTTTTTATAATAATCTGTATTAAAGACGTGTCCATATCCTCAAACAGTCAGATTCCAAACTCAACCATGACCAAGACGAAAGAGCTGTCGAAAGACACCAGAGTGAATCTAAAATCGGCAAGCAGGTTGGTGAGAATAAATCAACTGTGGGAGCAATTGTAAGAAAATGAAAGACATACATTGATAATCTCCCTCGATCTGAGGCCCCACACAAGATCTCATCCCGTAGGGTCAAAATTATCATGGTGAGCAACGGTGAGCAAAAATCCCAGAGCTACACAAAGACACCTGATAAACTCAAATCCTGCAGTGCCCACCGTGTCCCCCTGCTTATGCCAGTACATGTCCAGGCTTGTCTGAAGTTTGACTGAGAGCATATCGATGAGTCAGAAGAGGATCGGGAGAATATCATGTGGTCACACTGCTCGACAGAGGTGGTCGAATACTAAAGTCCTATTCTTAAGTAAAAGTACAAGTATATTGTACAATAATTACTTAAGAAACAGTTGAAGTATGATTATTTTTTTTTTTTACTTATTAAGTATAAATGTAAATGCACCTTCATTTACTCGAAGTAAAAATGTAAATGTATTTATTTAAAATCATGTATAATTACATTTTTCAACAGGGTATGTTTTTAATCAATTTAAATCACTTATCACGTGGAAACATGCAGTAAACTGCTTCAGCTTCATATTGTTCATTTTACAAAAATCCTGTTAAAAACCATGTGAATATCAGAAATATTTGTATTCATAGCCCTGACATATTAATTGAATATTGAAATTCTAATGTGCAAAACAATTACCCAAAGAAGGTTAAATAATAAGTCAGTGTACTGATTATGAATATTGAACTTGTATAGTGCAGCTACGTTATGACTATACTGTATATCATCAGTATAATGCTCATTAGTATATGTCTCTCAGTATAATGTGCTTCAGTACAGGACACCATTAAAATCAAATAATTAAATCAATAGTCAGCTAATTAATATGAAATGCATAACATGTTTAAAATTGTCCTCCCTTCCATGAGCTTCAAATTTTAATATAAATTAACAGGTTGGACCTCAACAAGAGCTATGTTTAAAACTCAGAAGTACTGATTTACACAGATGATTTGGTGCCCTTTCCTGGGTTTATCTAACCAGTGCCTGAGACGTTCTTCCCTGGATGGGCACAGGTTTTTTTTTCCAAATTTTCCGGTTAATTCTTACTAAGCACTTATTTTCCAATATGTTTGTTGAGCTAGCAAGGTCAAGTAATGATTAGTCTATGTTTGCGCCTGTCATTCTATTTCACTCCACATTTACTTTGTTATTTACCACCTCTTCCACTCCAGCAACAAAGGAGTGGTTCTGTAAAAAGCATTTCAAGGTCCTGAAGTTGCCCGAGTTGAAAGTCTGTGTTGCCCAGTGACAACCCCAATAACATCACTGCTCTAGAGAAGATCTGCATGGAGGAATGGGCCAAAATAGCAGCTACATTGAATGCAGACCTAGGGAAGACTTACATGAAACGCTTGACCTCTGTCCTTGCCAACAAAGGTTATATTACATAGTATTGAGTTGAATTTTTGTTATTAGCCAAATACCTATTTTCCAGCATAACATAAAAAAAATCTTTAAAGATTCTACAATGTGACTTCCTGGATTTCTTTTTTCATTTTGTTTCTCATAGTTGGTGTACCTCTGATTAATAGGTTTTAAATTACAGACCTCTCTCCTCCTTCTAAGTAGGTGAACTTGCACAATCAGAGACTGACTAAATACTAACAAAAGTCATCTATACATTTTTCACATTCATATTATCTGCTAATTCCAAATTAAAATCCTCACATTTCATTGACACATACAAATATAAAAGATGTAATGCTGGAAAATTGTCCTCAATACATCAAAATTTCAGGCATTGGGCAAATACACCTAGGACAGGGCACCAATGCACCAATCTATCACTGTACACACAAACACACACACACGTACACACGCACACACATACACACACAGATTTTGTTGTTTTTGGACTGTCAAGAGGCAGATCACTGTCCACCCTCATCACCAAATTAATATTTATTTTAACATGCTGTTGGATTTTGTTCACTTTCCCTTTCTTATTTGCTGAATAAACTGTGATAATCTTGAATTTGACTTTTCCTAATTTTCTAATGTAAAATATACATACTTTATACATACATTCTTTCATTATCTCCTGCTTAATCCTTAACTAGAGTTGCAAGGGTGGAGTCCATGTTTTTGGAATGTGGGAGGAAACTAGAGAACCTGGAGGAAACGGGAAGAACATGAAAACTCCACTCAGATCAGGATTCGATCCTAGAATTCCCAGAGCTAAGAGGTGAATGTGCTAATCACTAAGCCGCCATGCACCTCCCTTTTGTACATACAAAGTAATTTATTTAAACTTTTTTTTATAAAAAAAAAAACTAAAATTGACATAAATCATGCCAACATTTTGTGTGCTCATCCTTCTCTACTTTTGGATTCCTTTCTTTTAAAAGTAAGGCAGAAAATGGTTTTGCAGTAAGTGTTTTCGACTGCTCACAAGGAAAATGGCCAAATAAGAGTGAAACTCGAGATTGTGTGTGGGCAGATGGACAAAAAGCAGTAAGAAAGATAGGAGATTTTATCATCTCCAACACACAATGGGCCACTTTCGGCGCTGGACAGTTATCCGTCTGATCTCCTTCTCATTTTGGTTGGAGTGCGAGAATGTGGTGATGGCGGCCGGTAAGCCTGTCTGTCGGTCATTTGGTGGGCTTTTTATGCTGTCCATCATATGACTCATTTTGCACACTTGCTCTTATTGCCAAGTCAAGCAGAAATTTCCCTTCTTTGTAATACATCCAAGACGGCTAAATGCAGTTTAGGGAGGAAGGATGAGCAATATAGAAGATAGATATAATTTCATTCTCTTTAGAAAAATCTCCTGTTTATAAATTGACCTAAAAGAAGCAGGTATATAAAGTTTATCTTTTTTTTTCTTTAATCTGTTCCTCTTAGGGGTCCCTACAGTACATCTCTTAATTTATGTTAGAAACCCCTACTGACACAGCCATCTTATTTATCTGGGCTTGGCACTTGCACTACAATTGCACTATGTACAAAACCAATAGCTAGAGCAATTTACTATCTGTAATTAACCCATTGTCGTGTCTTTTAAATGTGGGAATAAAACAGAGACCCCAGAAGAAATCCAAGCATTCGCCACCCAGCCTGTGATTTACACACAAGATTTAATAACAATATAACAATTATAGGGTGAGGTGTGGGCATAGAGTTTCCATGTTCTCCCCATGTCTGCTTGGGTTTTCTCTGGGTTCTTTGGTTTCCTTCTCCAGTCCAAATACATGGTTTCATAGTGAATTTGCTGCCTCTATCTATATTGCCACTCGTGTGTGTGTGTGTGTGTGTGTGTGTGTGTGTGTTTGCTCAGTGATGGATTTGTGACCCATCATAGTTATATCTGCCCAGCACCCAAAACACTCTCCCCTGGATGGGCATGAGGAATCCCATCCCCTACAATCCAAGTATATTATTAAATGAAAGATAATGAGTTGAAATTAGATTCAATTAATTTTTGCAGTTTGAATATCTATGCAAATATGGAGAGAAGCAAAGAAGGACGGTCATCTTGCTCAGAAACAAATGTGCCACCCATTGTGGCAAAGTGGCATCCCTTATCTCAGACATGGTGAGATCACCAACGCAGATGGTTTATTTCAGCTAGGATACTGTAGTTAATGACATGGAACCTGACAAAAGCTCATCTATTTATTTTCAAGAACAACAATACGCTTTCACAACATCCACAAACACACATATAGTTAAACCCATTCAGCAGGACAGAAAGTGGAAGTGAGTTAGTTATCTCTGATTGGGAACATCACATACTCCTGACATGTATCTGGTATAGAGTCTGTGGTCTGGTAAAGTTGCTAGATAACATCTAATCACATCAAGCCGTTCATGCTAGCCCCAATGGGCTTCTTTCTATGAGTTCATGAACTCTGTGCAGTGCTTGTGAATGTAGATAACATCAGAACAACCTTTATTAACACATCCAACACACAGCCAATTGTGGACAGGGTTTATTTATCTGAACACATTCTAAGAGTCTATTGCAATAGAAAAAAAGAAAGCCTATTTCAGCCGTAGAGCTGTGATTGCTATAGTATATACATTCCATGTCGTCACACCATGAAAGGTGGAATTGTTCAATCTCAGATCACATTATCCGATAAATAAAAGACATTTAAAACTTGTATGGAGGGCCATTCTCTTTGGCAGGAGTAGTTACCTTGATGAATTTTAAACTGTACCATGGCTGAAATGGGTAGAAGCTACTTTCAGTGCTCATCATGGAAGGAAACTAGAAGAGTACCGCCGGCAAACTGCATATAACGTTACTATTCACATTTTGCTGACAATATAAGAAAGCTTTATACATATCTTGCTTTTATACAGACACTTTACGTTTTTGCCTGACAGTCGAGCAGCATTTTTAGAACACATTCGAACTCCAGGGGGCAGTGTTACTCCATCTCTCACATTGTATCATGTTCGCCGTTTGTCGGGATGTGGAAATAGAAACAAAAGGAGTCACCAAAGGCCAGCTCCGGTGTCGTCTTTTGTCTTTATGTTGCAGAGAATGTCATTCGAGTCGAGAAATGAATGCCTTACATTGTAATAATGCACTTCACTGTGTGTGCTTTCAGTCAGAAAAATAAACTGATTAAAGCATGAAGCCTGTCATTAAATCAAATGCTCCTCTGAGGAGAAATAAACAGAAGTCTGGTTATGATAATTAGCTGAAAGGCTCCAAATGAGTTCTTTTCTCTCGATTTATCATAAATATGTGCTTCCCTGATGAGCCATCTGAGTGTTTGGTCTCCACTGAAGTAAAGAACAGAAACTATTTCTAAAAAAAAAAGCACCAAACAAATAGCAGGTCATCTTGAGGCGAGCAATGGAGGAAGCAACAATGTTTATCTGCTCAGAAATTCTGGTTTAATTAGCAGCTATTGTTTAACAATTTTTAATTAGTCCAAAATAAACTGCAAAAAATTTACACTTGCCTCTTTTTGCCCAGCTGTGTGTTAAGAAAATAATCAGTGCTATTCTCAAGAATGTTGGACCTAAGGGTTATGTGTTTATGAGACGGGCAGCTCTTGTTTTTTGTTTAACAACCTAATGTATCTGCAGAAAAAAAGATACTTGTTGACTTCACAGGTCTAAGAGTAAGCATGTGTTTTCTTATATTGGCAGCTATTGTGTAATGGACATAATGGGAGCCAACTGGCTACAATTAAGCTGGACAGTAAATTAATAGTAAGTATAGTTCCACATGAGAGACTTATTGATGCAGAAAATTATGAATAGGAGGTCAGAACATTTTCCAGCAAACCTATTGTAATTAAGAGTGGTGCCAAAGAGTCATCATCCTTCGAGTAAGTGAATGGAAAGAATAGAAACGTATGCCCTCACATAACAAGCAGGCACATTATTTACATCAGAGTGAACACGTCTCAATAGAAACTTGCTGAATGCTTCATTTTCATATGAACTGCCTGCCGATCCCAGGAGAAGTTCCTTCTATAAACCTGTCCATTCTTTTGGGTCATCAGTTTGGCTGGCACTGCCATAGACTTAGAGGAGCTGTGTGGCACCTTCTAAACACCATCATCAACCTCAAGCTGCTGCCAAGGCAACCCAGACTAGCTCCCTGCTCATCCGTGTGAGTGACAGCGGCGGTGTGGGCGATGCCGATAAAACAAGAAGGCTGCTGCTGCCTTCAAATGCACTCACCCTTGAGTTATATGGCTGTCATCCTGTCCAGTAAAGAACGGCACCATTGAATTTCCACACGTTAATGACAACAATGCAATACACAGGGGAACCACTCAATGATTTATACCCTTATTTTTTGTTTATTTAACCGATGGCACTTTTGACACATTCAACGATCTTGAAAAGACCACAGTGACATTTGAGAAGCACATTTCAATATGCCAATACACAAGAGTTTGATATGACAAGCCAAAGATAGATTGGTGGTATGTCAATCCTCAAAACCATTTTGCAAACAAAGCCAAGACTGGACTAAAACCCACAAAATGTCTGGGTATCCATTTATTCTGTGTATAATGTGATTTATTGGTGACCTTAAAAGCAATCAAGAAAGAAAAAAAAAAAAATCCAGTTCCTAATAAAATGGAAATCTAAAACATTGAAATAATTGGTAAATTGCAAGATGAACATTTTGGAATATTGGTAAATTTTGTATAAAAGTTTAGCCATAGTGGTAGAATAACAAGTGGCACGATGGCTTAGTGGTCATCACGTTCACCTCTCAGCGCTGGGGATTCCCAGTTCGAATCCAAATCTGAGTTTCCATGTTCTCCCCATGTCTGCATGGGTTTCCTTAGGGTTCTCCGCTTTCCTGCCACATTTCAAAAACATGGATTCA
Source organism: Xyliphius kryptos (assembly GCA_025769995.1). NCBI lineage: Eukaryota > Metazoa > Chordata > Actinopteri > Siluriformes > Aspredinidae > Xyliphius > Xyliphius kryptos. The sequence continues at coordinate 74 of JAOUQT010053941.1, read as the reverse complement.
AGGTAAATTGACTGCTCTAAATTGCCTCAAATAGTCTGTGTGTAAGTGTATGTGTGTGCGTGTTTGTGCCCAGC
>JAOUQT010053930.1:0-10725 GCA_025769995.1 Xyliphius kryptos | reverse complement strand
CACACACACACACACACACACACACACACACACACACACACACACACACACACACACACACACACACATACAAATAAACGTACAGATATCTATGCACCTATACAAAGTTAACTTCACCTTCTTTTAACACCTGCATATTTTTATTAGGGGTTAATTAGACCCTACTTTTTTGCACAGATTTTTTCATTATTGTTATAGGCAAGGCAGCCAAGCCTGTAAGTCTTACAGACACCAAACTTTGAGGGTAGGTTCAGCTGATGCGCATCTTTTCCAAAATTATGACTGGCTTTTTAGGGAAATAAAATGCGATTAAGCTTCTAACTTTTACTCAATAATTTTTTACAGACTACACACTTCTTTTCCCAGACTCTAAACTTTGAAATTTGGACCCATAAGCTACGGCCACTTTGTTTTCTTTGCAAATTAAAAAAATGGAAAAAACTTATTTTGTGAACCAGTCCTGAATTTTCCAGTTAAACCCCATGGTATCAAAAAAAATTCTGCGAGCATGCTCTTCAATTAGCAAAATTTTATCAGGCTGATACATACAAAATACTCCATACATCAAAATTCTAAATAATCCATAATTTATGCAAAAAATAGAAGAGCCAAAAAAAACGCTTTGCTCAAAAACTTCACACAAATATTCAGCATCAGTCTCTGAGAAGGCTGATAAAATGTTGGTGCACTTGTGTCATTAACGACTATATTTTGAATGTATTATTCTTTTTTATTGTGTCGGTTTTTTTTTTCTGGAGCAGTTATATAGATTTCTGAGACAAACTTTGGTGGAGGGTTCTTGGAAATAATGAACCCAACCACAGTGGGATAAAATACCACTAGAGGAAGAAATTATATTGAAATTTTATTGAAACAAGCATAAAACAAAGAAACATCTCTGGCTTTACAAACTCAGGTTATGTGCCAGAACTACAGCAATGAACTACAGGCTAACGGTACCTCAGAGGACACGCTACTCAATACTGTGGTGTATGTGGTGAGGAAAGTGCCTGAGGGTAATGTACCAATGTAAATAATTACCCAGCATTGAGGAAACAGTGACACATGCTTAAATGTTCTGTGTGCTGAATCACTAATTGGTATCAAGTGCATTATCACCTGAGTGAAACCGGCAATAGCAGCCAACAAAGGAAGGAACAATACTTATAACAATACAATTAACTTTTATGGGCGGCACGGTGGTTAGCAGGTATGCCTCTCAGCGCTGGGGATTCCTGGTTCGAATCCCAATCTGGGTGGAGGTTCCATGTTCTCCTTGTGTCAATTTTCCTCCCACAGTCACAGTTACCCAAAACCATGGATTCAAGGTAAATTGACTGCTCTAAATTGCCCCAAATAGCTTGTGTGCCTGTGCGTGTTTGTGTAAGTGAGTGTGTGCTTAGCGATAGATTGGCACACTCTCCTGGGGGTATATGCCCATTGCCTGAAACGTTCTCCCCTGGATGGGCATGGGGAACCCCCCTGCGACCCTAGAAGAGGATTGAATATAGTGTCAGTTGTGAGTGTTTCAGGTTTTTCAGACATGTTAAAAATGACTGAGCAAAGTTTCAGTTTTGTAGGTACCTGCGATGGATCCCAGTCCATCTGAGGTGTGTTTCATGGTGATAGCAAACGAACAATGGAATGTAGAAAACCAAGAACCCATTTTTTAAAGGATATGGTAGGTAAACACAATGCCAAGTTTTGTAGGTACTTGGTAAAACCTTGATGTGACAATGGAGGGGTCTTGGGTTTGATGGTGATATCGAGCAAACAGTTAAACATAGGAAGGTAAGAAGTACTTAGTTTTTCCAAAGACATGAAAGAGGAATCACAATGCCAAAAGTTTAGCCTTGAAGGTATTTTAAAAGTGGGAGAATTAGTGATGAGTCAGTCCGTGAGTGAGAGCATTGCCTTTTAATATTATGGATTCTTTATGGCCCTATAGGATTATCAGGTAAAAAAACAAAAAACAAACAAAAACAAAAAAACAAATGCAAGCTTACTATGGTTTTACTTTCATGAACATGAACATCTGATGTAAAATGGTTAGGGATTTTAAATAGTGGTTCATTTTTAGAAAATCTGTTGTTTTCTGAATTTAAAGGGAATTCAATACTTTATATATTTAAATACTAAGTATTTTCTTATTTTCTCTTATAAACATAGAGCCTAAAAATGTAAGTATTATTTTTTATATTAAATTCAAATTTGTTGGAGTAAAACAATATATGAGAATGAACATTGACTCCTATGTTTGCTACGTTTGTTATTCAATGCATTAATATTTTGCCTTGCTTTCTATCATCTCATCATTTCTTACATCATCTGTTTTCATAAGCAGGCACACAAAACACCTGCTCAGTTATTGAATAAAAAAAAATTGTGTTTGCTTAAACAGTAACTACTCATGCTTTCAGATTAACCAGTGACAGGCTTTCAAATTAAAGGTGTGGTGGTGGTCACAATGTCACCTTGCAGAAAAAAGTTTCTTAGTTCAGATCCCAAGCCTTTTTGCTAAGAATTTTCTGTTGTTTTTTGTGTGATGTCTTTTAGTTTCCTTCCACAGTGCAAACTATGCCAGTCAGGTAAATCTGAGACATTAAATTGCCCCTAAGTGAATTAGTTTGAATGTGAGTCTGCCTTGGGATAGATTGGGGACCTGCCTAGCGTTTTTCCCGATTTTGACTAATTAACGGTGAAGTGGGTTCCAGTACCTGATAAAAGGCTCAGAAAATGAATGAATGAAGTCCCTCGCGGGTTATAAAATTTAGCACATTTTCTTGAAATGACTCAGAAGCTGCTTACACGCACACACACACACACACACACACACACACACACACACACACACACACACACACACTCACACTAACCTCCAAGCTCTTCAGTGGAAATGTTTGCTAGCTGCTCCTCAGTAATTTCAGAGAGTGAGTGGGTTAGGAAGTTGTCTGTGTACAGCAGCCCTGCTCTCACATGGTGAAAAGGCATCTTCCCCCTGAAAAAAACCCCAAAACAAATAATACTTATGACATGATGTTATTTTGCCAAATTAACTGCAGGAGAATTAAAAATCATTTAGCAAACTTTGTAAATAAAGGAGAAATGAAACTTAATTTACAATTAAATATGAGATTAAGAAATAAAACGTCTGTTATTCAGTTGGTCAGGGAATCTTTAGTATCAGACCTCCATTTCATCCTTGTCACTCAAACACTAACAGCGTTTAATTTGACTTTTAATTATAAAGTATGCACAGACATATTTTTTTTTTGGTGGATGGATAAACGAATAGATGGTTAAACACAAACATAGTTGTAACAAATGAAAAAAATAAAATGTAATGTTATGTTCATTTTTTAAATTACAAAGTTAATACCTTTGATAAGTAAAGCAAACTACAGCTTAACTTTGAACAGACCACCATGCTGAGTGAAAATAATGAAATATTAGAACGAAAAGTTGCAATGTGAAACAGCACGCAGTATAATAGTAGCCATGAGTAAAGGAAAAAATAAAAAGGTAAATTAAGTTTTGTCTGCAGCTCATTTCTTTAGTATTATGGTCTGGTAAAATTATTTGACCATATTGCTAGTAGCCGGTGCACCACTTAATATGTCCTATTTGGACCTTTTAGAAACACTAGCCTCTCTGGTGCAGCTTTAGGATATTACAAATTGTAGGTGATTGCTTTATGCAAAAACTTTGTATTCTTAATAGAGAAAACCTATGTAACTTAATCCCCCCATTCCATGCTCAGTAAGTGCTTTTTCCTGTTTATTTTAGACAGAACTTAATCTATTCCCAATGCTCCAAACATTAGTCCGGTTTTTGATACACATTAAAAGCTCATAACTGTGTGTCTGTCCGGCTGCTGTATTCCATTTTGACAGAAAGTTGACTAATCGCCTTGGGATAAAAGCATTTGCAGCTGAAATATAGTTAACAAAGACACCACTGTTAGAATCCTAACATTTTGGCTTTAATATAATAAAGATAAAATATAAAAATCTTCTGGAAGAAGTCACAGCAAGGGAGCGTTGTACCGTGTCCCATTCGAAGAATCAATTTCTCAGGACACTCTGAGTAATATATTTAGAAGTAGTTTACTTTATGGCTTTACTATATTGGGCTACAAACAGAGTGTAAAAGGAAATGCTGTAGGAGATTATGGCTATCCATGGCAAGTGCACTGACTGCACTGCTAATTTAGAAAAAACATTTTTGTGACATGACTATTGCAATTTAAAAAAGGTTAATGTATAACAGAATCAGCAGAGCTGTAATGATTTTTCTGTTTAAATTACTTATTAATTAGTTAAACTTTCACATAAATTTTTATTGCTTACTAGCGGAAAACCCGTGCTTCGCTACAGGGGAGAACTTGTTAACAACAGAAAAGTTGAAAGGCAGTTGTTTTTGAATGAGTGATGGCTTTTAAGTTTATATGTTAAAGAAAAAGAGAAAAAAAACGTTACCTGTTCCACGTCCGGGTGGCGAGCATTTTTACAGGCGCATTTCATCAAATTCACTTACTGATTTGCTTAAAGGAAACAAATCGGCGCTGCGGGACTGGACAGATTTAATCAGATTTCCTCTTTGCTGTTGACGTGCAAGTTGTCTCATGCCTTATAGCATTAGCCTCACGTTAGCCTGCGTGATCCTTTCCACGTTGTCCATGCACCAATCGCTAAACGCCAAGCGCCACATGTTTTTCATTCAATTTTATCCATGCGTCATTTGCTAAACGCCAAGCGCCTTGTGTCTTCCCTTCCACTCTACCCGCATGCTAATCCCTAGAAGGCAAGCACTTTGTGTCGTCTGTTCTACTCTACCTGCGCACTAATCGCTAGATGCCAAGCACCTTGCGTCTTTTGAACCAATTACAAACTAAACACCAATTTAACTACTTTTAGAAAATTTGGATAAAACATGGAAAGATTATTATTCATGTTTTTTAAACTTTACGACTCACTATGTTGGCATGGCTTTATGTTGTAGAAGAACAAATACAGGGACTGCAAGAACACACAGCCTCCACAAGAAAAAAGAAACCTGTCTGCCCTACACAGTAGGAAGTTTTAAGCCATGAAATCAATTTATGTTAAATAATAACTCAGTAAATGTTTAAAATGAAGAGATTAATAGTTTTATTTAAAATCAATTTTCTATTAATATGTATAAATATACAATTTCATGGTGCTCTGCCAGTCTATACTGCAATCACAGTCCCTTCTTTCATGTAACTACACTGCCTACACAATGCTATTACCTATGCTGTGCCTTGTTATTAAAGGTCAGGAGGCAACATTGCAACAAAAAAAACGCATATTTTTTTTTACTTCAGTATGAACTAGAAATTTGACAATTATTTGTATGTTTTATTTAGTATTTTTGTAATCTGCATAAAGTAGCATGACAGTGTTCATTATTACCAGCTCATATGTGATACTGCTACAGGTTGAATGCAAGGTTTTGATGTTAAAACTCGACTCTTGTGTTGTAGCAACAAATGTGAACTACTATTTATAATACTTCATTCAGAATACCAAAACAAGGCTCTTGGCCAAATAACCAAGGGAAATTTAATCAGAACCCAATTATCATGATGATATACACTTACAAGCCCCTTCATCTGGAACATCTTATTGCTTTCACACTAGTTGTCTATGTTATCTGATCCTGTTACTTTGTATTTGGACATTGCAGTTCTATAATTACAGACTGTGGTTCACCTGGTTTGCTAAATATAACATTAACATCCTTAATGATTCTGTGTTTTTTATTGTTCAATATCCCCACAGAAGCATCATAGAGCAGGCGTTACTTAAAAGGTTAATGGTTTTCAGTACTGCTGGGCACCACGGATGAGTATATTATTGTGCTTGGCTGGTATAATTAGAACAGACAAAGCAGTGCTGCTGGCGGTTTTGAACAACAATAACACAGCTGGACTGGATTGAGAATGATCCACCAACCAAAAATATCCAGCCACCAGTAGTTTTGTAGGTATCTTTATATTTAGTAGCTTGTAAACACAAATGAAGAACAAACTCAGCTGATCTACCGTCTCTGCCGTCCACAAGATTAATTTAATTATATTGCAATTTTGTGATATATATATAATGTTAAGATTTAAATTCATGGTGTTAAATTAAGCAAAAATCATTACTGAGACTGTGTTATATGTTACATTTCTCACATTTTGGAACAAACCTAATCAGTATTATTAAAAACGAGGGAGCAACATAGGTCAAAAGGAGAGTGCAAAGTGTAGACACTGTGGTGTCATCCTACAGCAACACTACTATGTCTAATGCTCTCTTACCAGAACAGAACACCCTAACACATCACCACCATGTCAGTGTTACTGCAGTGCTAAAAATGATCCACCACTCAAATAATACCTGCGGTGGTGATTATTACAAGTCAAAGTAAAATGGATGCACTACATTGTTGTAGCTATTTGTAAGCTGTATTCCAAGGCAGCAAAAATGGCCTTGTACTCTGTAGTTTCAAAGAGATGAAATTTCATTTCCCTTGTGAAATGTGCAACACTAGCCAATCTCAAACACATTTGAGCTCATGGGTATTGAGACACCTATATCAGCCCAAAGACAATGCATGAACGCGGCTTCAAAATGAAATGATGGATAGATTTTTTTTTTGCTTAGGACTTTATTTTATCCCTCGATTTCTCTACTGAAAAAACATTTGTAAGACCTTCTGTATATTTTATACAATTTAAATTGGAAGTGGAAAGAAATTTAAACAGTAAACTAAATAAAAAAGGAAATGTTTGATAAAAAAAAATGTAATCTCTTGGCATATTACATTTACATTACATTTAGTCATTTAGCAGACGCATATAGCATATAGCGATTGGCACGCGGGTAGAGTGCAGGGGAAGACTTGAGGTGCTTGGCGTATAGCGAGCGGGTAGAATGGAGGGGAAGACATGAGGCACTTGGTCTATAGCGATTAGTGCACAGATAGAGTGGAGAGGAAGACATGAGGCGCTTGGCATATAGTGATTGGCACGCAGGTAGCGTGCAGGGGAACACGCAAGGCACTTGGCGTATAGCGAGCGGGTAAAGTGGGGGGAAAGATGTGAGGCACTTGGATTGGCACACGGGTAGAGTGAAGGAAGAGACAGAAGGCGCTTTGCTTATTGTGATTGGTGCAAGGGTAGAGTGCAGGGAAACTCTCAAGACGCTTGGCATATAGCAAGCGGGTAGAGTGGAGGGGAACACCTGAGGCACTGGGTGTATAGAGATTGAAACAAATGGCGATTGAAACAGGGTAGAATAGAGGGAAAGATGTGAGGCGCTTATCATGTAGTGATTGGTGAGCAGGTAGAGTGGAGAGGAAGACGCAGACGGCTAACATGAAGCTGATGCTGTAAGGCATATTACGAGTTGCACGTCACCAGCAAAGAGGACATGTACCTAAATGTGTCCAATCCTGCAGCACCGCTTTGCTTCCCGAAACTTTAATGAAGACGGAATTAAGTTAACCTGCCAAATAAGCAAATCACTTAGTGACTTAAACGAAACAAACGTGCCTGTAAAAATGCTTGCCACCCAGGTTTACAACAGGTAAATGCTATTTTAAATATATGAACTTCAAAGCCATCACTCATTTAAAAACAATTGCCCTTTAACTTTCACATTTTTATCAAGATCCTCCCCATAATGTAACATGGGTGTTCTGCTAGTGTTATAAATTTTTTTTGTTGTGATCTAAAAAGCAGCACTAAATATTACAATATTCTTAACTTTTTTCCAATTCATAAATACTGACTAAGGTTTAGGGGTTGTTAAGTGGCAGTTCAATTAGAGATTCTGCCTCATAGCACGAAGGTCCGATGTTGGATTTCTGGTAGACTGAACACAGGTCCATACTGTGTGGCTGTCAGTTTTCTTCAGGACCTTTTTTGCTTTTTTTTTTTAACTGGAGACACTAAATTGTCCTAGCTATTAGGGATGTATGTATGAAAGCACTATTAGTTCCAGTATTAGTTCCAGTCCATGGTCTAGGTAAATAGGGCGGTCTGGTGTAAAACTGTCTCAAGTAAAATATGCTGATTGTTTCCGGTATAGTGATCTCTAACAGGAACAAGACAAAAAAAGAAGAAGGTATTCTGTATGAGGTTATGGTGTTGTTGAAGCCTATGCCGGTGTTCATCTCATTATCTTCCGCATAATCCTCTACCAGGGTCATGGGTAACTCCCTTATTTAGATGTGCGCACACTGAATGGGGGCAATTCAGAGCAGCCAATCAATTCACATCAAATCCATGTTTTTGAACTGTGGGAGCAAACTAGAGAACCCAGAGGAAACCCACACGGACAGGCGGAGAACATGGAAACTCCACCCATGGGATTCAAACCTGGATCCCCAGCGCTGAAAAAAAAAACATGCTAACCACTAAGCCAACATGCCGCCCCAACTGTTTATAATGTAATTATAATATATAATTGCTCACCAATCTATCAAAGATGGACAGATTTAGTATGTATGTAATGTATATGTAATATATGTAAGAAAAAAAATGGCATTGTATTGCAGATTCGAATCGCAGTACTTACCTGCTATCATATCATTCCTTCTGGGGTAACTCCCACCCAAAATATATGTCATACACAAGATGATATATCTACAACAGATTTATTTCCCACAGTATAATATCACACTGTTAAATCTAACCGTATGGTCTTTTTGGACAACTGCAATTACCTGATAAAAAAGTATGGTCCGAGATTCTAAGCACTAAGATCTGACATCCGTCATCATTTAATGACTAGCAAATAAACCGGAAGGTATATGATGTTTTATTTAAGATGAGTGCGAGTGTCAAATATGTCATTTATCAAATGGGTATGCACTGATGGATTACAGCTTCTTAGGCTTTAAGTCGCTCTCACTGGGCCATTACTTTTATGTGGTTGGTGTGGAAAGATATAAAGCATTTATAAATGTGACACTATTTGAGTTGGCAAATCAGCTTCTGCTCTTCTCCAGCATTAAAGACAAAGTTGTGACAGATAACCTGCCCCTACCTGCCACATCTATTTGGCATCTAATTAGACAGGTGCCAAAGAAACATACGTATGCTTGTCATGATAATGCAAGAAAATAACTGGGTGGTGCTTTGACAGTGTTAACTGCTGGGCAAACGCTAAGAGGTACAGAACATCAATAGTCAACTATGATCTTATAAATTATTAATGACCTTTATTTTTAAATATTATAATAATGTTACAGTGAAAGGCTATATTGAAATGAGTGTATTAAAATGAAATGAAAATATTGTTTTGGCAAGTATTACAAGAGAGTGAATAATGAGTAGGCCTGGGTAGGAATTTTGTGCTCTGGGGTGCTTTCTTTGGGATTTGTCGCACTCTATGATGGATATTACGTTACTGTTGTCAGAGGAGATCCACAGATATGTTAACTTATCCTAACACAAAGCACTTAACACTTTCCCTGACTTGTATTTTTACCTGCCACAACCTTTAGGATATTTAGTTTTACCATGAAATACAAGGAAATGCCTCCACAGCAATGTCTCCTATAAGTCCTGTATAAGCTTATTAAAGTCATGAATAATTAGTCAGTGATTGATGATGATAAATTACAAATCTTGTGCATCTATGCAACAGAGACTTGCCCTAGTACTTTTTGGTCTTTGAGGCTATTTCACCTGAAAAGAGCAAAATCTGTCTTGCATCTTCTGTGAAACTGCATTCGATTTTGTACAACAATTAAATACCCAACACTGATATATGCAATCTCCTTCCCTTTATGCTGCTCTCTGCTGTTGCCCTTCAGTTCCTCCCCTTGGCCGCTGTGGCTTTAAGACTTGCAGTTGGCATAAAAGTGTCCGATTAATGTGGAGGGGAAGACGTGAGGTGCTTAGCATATAATGATTGTGCACGGGTAGAGTGGAGGGGAAGATGTGTGGCCCTTGGCGTATAGCAATTGGCACGCAGGTAAAGGGGAGGGGAAGACGTGAGGCGTTGGGGTCTTCCCAAGTACATACAAAGCTGAAATTTGGCATTGTGATTTCAAATCGATCATGTCCCCGATCATGGTTTCACTTTCCTACATTCAAATGTTTGGTATTGCTATCAAACGCAACATCTCCAATGGATTGGTGTCTTCGCAAGTACCTACAAAGCTGTTTTGGAAAAACTCATTTCATGTTAGGTATCTCTTAATTCATGTAAGAAAACCACCGCATGTAAACTCATTTCAGAATGTACAAACCTCATCATGTAATAATACATTAATTTGAAGTATATAAACAGCAAAGCCACCACTGGTTCAATAATAATATAGATGTCTACATGTGGGTTTTGTAAAGGGAAGGAGTTTTGATATAATTAAACTATATCAGTGTTTATTAAACTTTAGTAGTTTTTAGTGAGATTTGCAACCTTGCAACCCCGGCAGATGAAATTCAAAGGATTACTTTGTTGACCTCCTTGGTAGAAATATATTCCAAGCACTAAACAAAAGACAAGGCAGACTCATTGTCTTAATAATCAGTTAATATTCAATAACATATTCACCACAACCAGCAGCTGTGTTAGATTATTTGTATGAATGTATTTATTTTATATACATTATTTTAAACTTAGCATAGGGGGCCGCACGGTGGCGTAGTGGGTAGCACGACCGCCTCTCAGCGCTGGGGGTTCCCGGTTCGAATCCCTATCT
>JAOUQT010053922.1:0-10725 GCA_025769995.1 Xyliphius kryptos | reverse complement strand
CACACACACACACACACACACACGCACACACACACACACACACACGCACACACACACACACACACACACACACACACACACACACGCTGTGAATGTCTTTACTCATTCCATACCAACACTTATATAAACATACATCATGCACTCACATTATTAATAGATAAAACTCTTTATTATCAGATGGTCGGAGAAACTATAAAGACAGTATATACATATAGTGCTGGTGCTACGTCTTTTAATTCACACTAGCATTTCACTTCCACTCATATTGCAGACTTACAGACTACACACTTACGAGTTCTATTTTGTGTTGCAGTTTAATGTAATGTATTCGATATTATCGTGTTATGAAAATTCTATATTGTGTTTTTTTTTAAATGCTGCTGCTTTTACTAAGAACCAAAGAATGAAGGTCTATTTTTACCTGTAAATTAGTGACCTCTATCTTTTTAACGTAGAACTGCATGTTTTTCTCACTGATATATTTAATCGATTGCAAAGGTGAACGTTTCTCTTGTGATACAAACAACGAGTTCTCAATATTAAGTTTAAACTCAAAAACAATGACAAAAAATTTACTTTTATGTTTAAGGTATTTCAAGTATTTTTTTTTTGATTTTGAAACATTAAAAGATAATTTTCTAAATCGAATTCTAAAAATGGTTTAAATTGCTTGGTTTAACAAACATGCTGCCTGTGACACTGCCGTACACTTACTGGCCACTTTATTAGATACACCTGCTTGTTTATACATTGTTTCTCCACATAGTCCGTTAGTCCGCTTTCCTCTCTACACTGATGATCAGTACCACATTTACATTTAGTCATTTAGCAGACAAAAACAAGCTACACTATAGTATTATCATTTTTTTAAAACAATTTTATAAAATACCCCACAAAACAGGTATTATTAGGGTGGTGAATACTTTTCACATTGCATTGACATGGGGTTGTGTTCCTGTGTCACTGCAGTACTGAGAATCATCCACCACCATAAAATACCTGCTATTTCCATTGTCCTGATCATCAGAAAACAATTCAAACATAACTTGGTGAGTTTTGATAAACCACCCACTGTGGATGTTTACAATATAACTAGATGTTCTGCCAAACAAGCAACTAAACTCCAAACTCCGATTTTGACCTGTTCTCTGTTCTTCTCTTTCTCAGGAATCCTCAACGCATCCTCACCACCTGATCACCTTATACACTCAAAAATATAACCCTATTTGAAGTTTTGTAATGAATAATAATAATAATGGATTATTATTATTATTAATATTATTATTATTATTGCTGTTGTTATTATTATAGCGCTTAACTTGATCTCAGCTCATTTGGTAGGTTTGAAACTCTCTTTCTCTGTGCTGGTGTTTTTATTGATTTTTTAAACATTTTTTTTTCTCTCTCTGTAAATCAAATCTGTAAATAGTGACTGGACCGAGTTTGTGCAGATCATATATTTTGTCTAAAATAAAGCCAACAAATTATAGAGACGTTCAATGCCTTTTTCTCATATTTATGTATTTATCATGCTGGGATTTTACTCCTGATGAGCTGCTTTTGATGTTTTAATGGCTTTGCGTACTTCTTCTTTAAGATATTTTTTATCACTGACTACACTGCTTAACACTGATTTTCTTTTTAGTAGTTGGGGGTAGCTGGGTTTCTGTGATCATGTCACAAAATAAACTAATTGATAAAGCAAAAGTTTTAGAAAATGTTAATCACATTTTTGTTTAAAAATACCAAGATGCAACCTAGTGATTGATTTCGAAATTTAATTAAACCAACATAATCTACATACATTGTATTGCTATACAGACTTTAATCAGTAAACTCAGGTGTTTCATTCATTTCCACTACTGTATAAAACCAAAAGATCAGCTTTGTATTTAGGACAATTTTAGCTTTTAACAGTTTAGGGAAGGCCCTTTTTTGTTTCAGTGTGACTGTATCACAGAGAACGATACATTATCCTAAAGACATGGTTAAGTAAGTTTGATGTGGCAAACTTGACTGGTCCTGGCCTTGCCTCCAACACCTTTTGGATGAAGTAAAATGGAGATTGTAAACCAGACACTTCCCACCCAACATCATTACACACTTTGGTTGGTATCATACGATTGCATCACTTTAAAACTAAATACACAATTAAAAAGTGGCAACTCATTACAATGCATGTCGAAACAGCATGTGTACTCGAGTCTGTATTATCTGTAGGGATAACTGCAGAAACGGTTCCAACAGAACCAGGGTCATCATTGAGAGCTCATGCATGTAAATATAGCTTGAGTATGGAGGTGGGGTAGCTGGGTGAGGGGGCGGGGCTAAATCTTATTGAGGTGCTAATCAGTGTGCAGATGGTTGTTGGACAGAAGCAGCTGTGAGTGACACTGAGAAAATAACGCGGCCCCGCCCCACTCCAGCCAGAATCATAATAAATAGATCAGATCCAATCTGTTAGGGATGAAGGCGCCTCTGCACTTGACTCGATAATACATGATTAATGACTTTGTGTGTGGTCACTGTCAGAGTGAAATGAATTTTTGTCCATCAGTTTTCAGATGATAAAGAAACACTGAGGCATGTGTTATTTTAATCTCCAGATTACGAGCATGTACCATTTTCCTGGATTAACAAAATAAGCAAAGATAAATTACTAGAAAAAGAACACTTTTAAAATTTCGGTCTTTGGCGATTCATCTTTTAAATAAGTCATACAAATGATTACAATGAAGCAGGTGTTATTAGGGTGGTGGATGATTCTCAGTACTGCAGTGAGACTGACTTGGCGGTGGTGGTGTCAGTGTATGTTGTGTTGGTTGCATGTGGATCAGACTCAGTAGTGCTGCTGGAGTCAAAAACACGTCTAAAAAAAGCAGTATTTTAGTTCTTCAGCATCCTGTGATCACTGATGGAGAATCAGAGGATGAAGAACAAAAACTGCAGCAACAGATGACCTACTATCTCTGATTCTTCATCCACAAGGTGGAGCAATAAGATGAAGGTGTGTAACATATAGTGAGTGGATTTAGGGTTTAAACTCCAGCAGCGCAACCCACACTAACACACCTGCACCACCATCTCAGTGTCACTGCAGGATCACGTCATGCTTGTGCATCTGAGAACCATTTTTGTTTCCTGTTCTACAAAAAAACATTTTAAACAATACAAACTATTTTTCAGTTGAAATGTGCAATACTGCTGAAAATGAATCTTAAACAGCTGATATATAAAGCTGTAACTTTTTAACTCTACTATTAACTCTATTTCGTTGCTTTTCTAAAGGTGTAGATTTTATTTAAATTTTTCTTTTGGTTAAATTTTAAAGCAAAATAAGTAATTAAACTTAATGGGTTTTAATGTTTTTTTTTTTCAGACTGTGAAAGAACGATGTATGATTTTTAAGGATACGAGCTCTAAATACAGAGTCAGTGTAATATCGCCATGTTGCTATCTATTTATCTATTTAGCTGCTTTAGGAGAGAAATTTATAAGTTAGATCAATCAACCTTTCACACTGTCCAACACACACACACACACACACACCTATCCCTGTTTTTTTTTTCACAATTTGACCCTTATGAAGCAGATTAACATTTTTTTCCACAAGCACGGGATTTGTGTTTTCAAACAGTTTAATAAAAGAGAAGTGGCTTGCTGCAAATGTAGGGTTTAAAAAGTTTTTGCACCTGAAACACAAATCAGCACTGAACTAATTAAATATGAGAGACTCTTACCTAATTGCTCAGTTAAATCAAATCCAGATGGTGACTTTTAGCCAAGCTCTGTGTATGTGTGTGTGTGTGTGTGTGTGTGTGTGTGTGTGTGTGTGTGTGTGTGTGTGTGTGTGTGTGTGTGTGTGTGTGTGTGAGTATGTGTGTGTTTAACTTGAAGTTTTTTTTAGGTTTCAATGCTACTTCAGCTCTGTTCAGGGATAAAAAAAAAAAATTAAAAAAAAACCTGAAAACAAATTATTTTTTACAGCTCAAGTAAGGACAGCTACGTTTTTTGGTGTAAACAATTAAAACCATGATTGAATTACAAATGTCTCTTTAATAACAGTAAGTGTAGGCAAGGGGTTTAGTTAGGAATTTGTGCAGATTTTTCTGTTATATATAAAGACAGGATGATGTCATGTTGAAGAGTCAGAGACGCTGATCGCTGCTTGTTCATGTGTACTGGCTTTTTATTTATTAGAAAAGTCACTGTGAGTTAAGAAGATGAAGCTAATTCAGCAGGTTGTCATATTTATTAAAGCATCAGATTTTGTGCCTGAGCTTCAGATAACCATCAAATCATTTCCTCTTCCTTAGCAGGATTTTGACAATAGCGCCTGTGTGGGTTAGCGCCATTATAAATCTTCTTTTATCGCCCACACAAAGTGATTGTAGGTCTATTTTTTTGTTAAAGGGAGAGGAAACAAAAAGAGCCAACCACATGTTGGACAATATTGATGGCATATGGAGGCGACTTACACTGTACTCACTGTACAGGGTTATGAATTAGAGCATGCAGGCGTCACTTTAAAAACCCAAAGTACGTTTTATGAGAATGACAGAAGGATGGAGGGGAGGGTGGATGGAAAGATAACAGAAAGAAAAACAAAATGGAAATTTATACACAAAATCATGCAGAAAGACTTCTAAAGACCTCTAAAGGTTTCTGTCGGTGTTTTAAGTGTAATGAGTATTTGTCCATACAGTGGGTAAATAAATTGATTATACAGACAAAAAAATTAAATTAAAATTTAAATTACGTCAAAATGCTTTATTTTTGAGTAATTTTACTTAAAAAAGTAAAATCACATAAAATTCATGTTGTTAATGTATTGATTTACATCTTTATTTATGAGTAACTGAAACAAACACACTATGGTTTTTTTTCCATAAAAAAAATAAAACATTGAACTTTTGAACATGTATTACACGTGTATTTCTTTAAATATCTTCACAGTTCTCTAAAAGCAGATATTATTCACAACACTAGATATTTATATACTGTTGAGCTTTAATATTTATCTCCGTTAAGTGAAAGTTGATCCACATGTTTCATTACTTTATTCCAATCCTCCCCCCCACCGTTACACATTAACGGATAGTATAAGTTTGGACGGATCGAGCCCAGCTTGTGTTCTTCTCTCTTTATTCCACTGCTGTGTTGGACACTGAGACTGAGATTGAGATTACTGGCCTTGTGACATGCTGTAGCCTTTCAAAAGAGGAATCAAAAGTTCTGAAATGCCAGGAGAGGGTGCGTTACATAACAGGCAGGGTGAAGTTATCCCGACATCCCCTCAGTGGGTCGTTTTAAAGAGCTGGAAAGCAAAAATAGTGGTGGGGCAGCATGCGATGAGGGGTAAAGGCCAAAATCTGCTCTGACCTGCTTAGATCTTCAGATGTTTTTCAGATATGAGAGAAGAAAATCAGAGACAATGCTTATAAGCTTTACCCTACAAATCACTTCATCAGTGCCACATATGAATAAAGTCAAGCACCTAGTCAATTTTTTTTTAACAATTGTATGTATCCTTATGTTGGAACAGTTTGGGGAAGGCCCTTTTCTGTTTCAACATGACTGTTTTTTAGTGTACAAGGTACAAAGTCCATAAAGACATGACTGAAAGGGTTTGTCCCACACAGAGTCCTGACTTGAACACCATCACACACCTTTAGGATGAATTGCAATGGCGACTGCAAACATGTAGGAAGCTTTTTTAGAGTAGAAGCTGTTATAGCTGCAGGGAGCTGGGTAATTTAAGCTAGTTAATTAGAAACACCCATATGGTAGCACATTGGACATCTTGTGGCCTTCAGAGCCACAGAGATTTATCACAGCAAACATTCAACTAGGTACTGAAATGATTCTGCAGGGAGAGCATCTCAGCAGAGAGGAACTCACCAGCCTGTTCTACTTTGTTGCAGAGATGCTCTATAGGATTAAAACCTAAAAACCGTGTTTATGGAATGAATAAGAACTCATTGTCATGGTGCTGGAACCAGTACTTTAGTAAACGACCTTGTGGCATGGTGCATTAAAAATTACTAGCCGTTACCTGTACTACACCCAGGTGGTGAGCATTTTTTACAGGCACGCTCCACTGAAGTCACGCGTAGATTTGCTCATTCGATTTGGCGAGATAACTTTCTTTAATTCCTTCTTCATTAAAGTTTTTGGGAAGCAAAACCGTGCTGCGGGATTGGACAGATCAGATGTCCCCTTTGCTGTTGACGTGAAACTTGTAGCATGCCTTAAAAGCTTCATATTAGCCACCCCACGTCTTCTCTACCCCTTTACCCGCGTGCCAATCACATAATCGCGTCATCCCCTCCACTCTATCCATGCACCAATCGCTATACGCAAACCGCCTTGCGATATACCCTTCACTCTACCCATGCACCAATCACTATAGAGATGACACACACCAAGCGTCTTATATTAAAGATTATAAAACGGGTAGTACCGAGCGGTTTCTCCGGCCGTGACATTATTGACAATAAGACACACCTCTAAGCGCTTTACATTCGTATCTTTGTGTGATAAATAATACATTATTTCAAATCATAAAATACAGAATAATATAAACAAATCCCGATGCCCACTATAAATCAAAAGAAAAGAGATGTAACTGTACTCTGCTCCGAGCCTAACAACACCTCTGATTTCATTCATTCATTATCTTTAGCTTAATCCTGTACTAGTGTCGTGGTGGGGTTCTCCATGCTCATCCAGGGGAGAATGTATCGAGCTCTGGACAGATAGACTAGACAGATTGACAGGGCGCCTAGCCATTGCTGGCGCACACTCACTCACACAGCCACATACACTAATACACACTATACAGGGTAATTTAGAGCATTCAATTTACCTTGTATCCATGGTTTTGGAATGTGGGAGGAAACTGGAGAACCCGGAGGAAATCCACACAGACACGGGGAAAACATGGAAACTCCACCCAGATTGGGATTTGAACCAGGAATCCCCAGCGCTGAGATTCGAACGTGCTAACCACTAAGCCACCATGCCGCCCACACCTCTGATTTATTCACAATAATTTATTTACAATAATGTTGCGCTCACGTACCTTATTGCTTTAATGTAAGTGTTGCATCATGGAATCCAAATAACAGGATCATGGGAAATTAATTTGGACTGAGTACAATAAACTGTCATCGAATTATTATAAGAACGGCAAGTGAAATTTATAAAGAAGGAGGATCCCATGGTGCAATTAGGCCTCTCGCAGCACACAAGAGAACTTCCCCAAGCATACGGACAGCAGATGAAGCCGGTTAACCGCCATCGACAATATTTATGGATGTACTCACACACCCTGCTGTCCTCTCGGTGCCTTTCCTTCTCCGGTCTGGAAACGGATGGAACAAAAGTGCTGCAGGACAAATTTGGCTTTGCTTTAATCTGGAAATTATAACCATAAATGTCACTGTCACTTAAATCAAGCGTGAGTTTTGTGGACGTGTGCAGTTTAGCTCTGCCGCTAATTACTATCTCCTGAGTCTGTAAGAGTAAACATGCCTCGGCGATATGATTATAATAGGAATAGGAATGGAAACAGTGTCGGTTGTGGAGAAAGAAAAGGTCACAGGGAAATGGATTTGCTGTTTTGACATGTCGAAGCAGAAATGATCATGTATCTGTGTTTTATTTATGCACATATACAATACCTTCAATTTGCTAACATTTAAAATCTCCCGTAATATCACTTTTCTCTTGCATAAGTTCATTTATTTTATTTTCTGAAAGATGCAGAAGTATTTGTGTACTTAGGAATGGGACTTTTTGCATCTTTGGAAATACACCTTTTGAGTAAACCAGCTTTGCTGTAAGACACTGATTTTACATGTGCGATTTATTTAAAGCACAGTTGCTAATTCACATCAAAAATTGATGGCTTAGTGATAAGCATGTTCCTCTCTCAGTTTCGTGGAGTTTCCATATTCTATCCCCTTGTATTCTCAAGTGGGTTTTCTCTGGGTTCTCCAGTTTCCTTCCACAGTCCAAGAACATGGATTCAACGTAAATTGGCTGCTCTAAATTATCGCTATATAGTGTGCGCGTGTGTCTGTAGGTGTGTTTGTGTGTGCCCTGTGATTGGTGCCCTTATTTGAGTGTATCTGCCCAGAGCCCAAAACGTTCTCCCCTGAATGAGCATGGAGAACCCCCGACCCTAGTTCTAGTAGAGGATGAGATGCACTTACATATTGGGCAATTATAGGGGAAAAAAAAACTGGACTGGTCAGGACAGGCCAAAAATAAATCATATGCACCCCTAGTGGACATCTGGTGTCCTCAGTTAAAATTATTAATTTGTTTCTGGACTGTGGAAAAAGAACATATCTCCTGAAGGCTGTCCGGCTCAGGAATCAATACCGGGCTCAACCAGTCATTACCAACTTGCAGCAAGGTGACATGAAGGTATCTAAGACAGGAACAAGAGAAAAGAGAAACTGAGTACAGACTCAGTCCTGACTCCACTGCTCCAATTTTTGTGAGGCTCAATATTTACCAGGCAAGGAGACAGCTGAAGAGACTCCACACAATCCAGGCCGCAGGCCCTGAAATATTCCCACTTAGGTGTTTAAAGTTTGTGCCACCCAGCTTTGCAATATGTTTTAAATATAAGTCTGAGTCTCCAAAGCGTCCCTGTGTTGTGGAAGACGTTCTGCATTGTTGATGTTGTGATGTGAGTGAGGAGCTGGGCTCGCTGATTATTTAGTAACTAGCCAACCCACATTGTAGCATATGGCGCATAATTGAGCCCTATCCCAGTATAATGTTACCCGTCCTATTTCTGCACAGCCATAATAAACTCCAGAAGTATTCATGTAGTCAGCGTATTGTTGAGCAGACTGTATAACTATGCTTCCGTGACTAAGAGCCAAAGATATCATGGCTCTAAAGATATCACAATGTTGGAAAACAAAGATTACCGCCATGTTGCAAAGTTCAGAAGCAACAGTTTGGTCGATGACATTTTTCAAGAAATATGTGACTGATAGAAACAAACACTTATCTGATGCAGGGATTTGTATAACATTGAAGGAACTGTTTCATGTGAAGTGATGACCATGTTAGAAAACAAAAGGTGGGTTTGGGGATTCATCTCGCGTATCACATAACTGACATATGACTGTTACATATATAGATATAGGTTTATACGTGCACTACAAAATATATGCAATAAAACATCATATATAATGGTTATATACCATATGGCTTCACATTGCTTCATAAAGTAGTTGCTTCTTTATTATTATTATATGCTACTTTATTCTTATTATATACAGTATTGTGTACAGTATAACTTTTGAGCAACTGTAACATCAGTCATTTTCTCCCCGGGATCAATAAAGTATTCTGATTCTGATGTTCTACAATAAAAAAATAATAAAGTAAACAGGTGAACGGCACACAATGTACAACTGTACTATAAGTGTATTTTTTTTAGTTCATATGATATAAATGGACTTTTAAATCATTAAACATAATTTATCAATTAATTGGTGTTAATTTAATAGCACCTATAAACCGTTACATTAATTAGCTTGGAAGTCATAACAAGCTCACATATCATATGTAGTTCATAAGATTTTCTGTATATAATGTACCGACCCGTTGTGAGTGGACCACCCATGCAATAAGCTTATATTTAATATCTACTGTTTTCTTTTTATCTTTTCCCAATGCATTCACCCTACAAGGGTTTATTATGCTTCACAAGCTGTTTATGTTGCAGTGCTATCTAGTTTAATGCTGGAATTTGTCAAATATTTAAAAAAAACAAAAAAGCTTATTATTAGTTGGTGTTCACATGGCATCTGTGGGCTAAACAAATAAAATGTTGAGGTTCTCAACGAGGCGCTGTACATTGTTAAAACAAGCCCGTGATTAAAGTCACTGTGAGCTAATAATATCGATTGAAACACAAAGCGCGCATAAGCTCCATCTTTGTTCCCATTAACCAGGGATGTGTTCCAATAACCATCATTTAGGGCCTGTTTATTATTTTATTAGCTCGAGTAAATGTCTCTGGATGTAGGATTACAAGTTACGGAGAATTTTAAAAATATTAAATTGCTGTTTTTTTCCCCGTGCGGGGGGGTGGGGAGGGAGACAGAATGCTGGAAAACCCTGAGCTCAGAGTTTCGTTAAAGTTTCTATTACCTGGTGGAAGAATTTGCCTGCGAGCTCGGCCTGACAGATCGGACAAAAGGTTGTGACGGTGAAACAAGAGCCACTTTTATGAGGTCCGTAATACAAGCCCTGGGCCGCTGGGAAACAGATCCACTGATGAAAAAGAGGGCCGAGCGCCATCTTTCATGGTCATGTCGCTTTTATTTTGGCCCACAGACAGAAATGACAGACAATTAAAACGGCACAAAAGCAAGAGGGAAATTCATTCGTAGTCTGAATGACCCTGTCGTACCTGCCGCTGTATCGATAGCACCGGCTGCCTTTTGATCAAGGACTTAAAATGTTTTGGGGAAAAGAAACAAACTGAAATCTTTACGGAACTTTTCCAGGTCAGGGCATCAATCCATTGGTACTCACATACAGACACACTCACACTATATAGGGGTGATTTAGAGCAGCCAATTCACCATGAATTTTTGGACTGTGGGAGAACCAGGAGAAAACCCAAGTGGATACGAGAAAAACATGGAAACTGGAAATGGAGATGTGCTAATCACTAACCCACCATGA
>JAOUQT010053911.1:0-10726 GCA_025769995.1 Xyliphius kryptos | reverse complement strand
TGGCTAATTAAATGAATATACAGTATTTCTATTAATGTTTTATTTCATGTTTCTTCTTGCCCCGTTATACTATATCCCAACTAGATTACGGAATAATGTCTAAGGTTATACATTGGTTTCTTTGTGCTTCTCCTTTTAATGACACTATGATGGGCTGTATTTTCAAGCTAGGCTTGGTGTTCTTGAGTCGTTGTGTGTGCTATAACCAGTACAGACACTGATGTGCATTAAAGCTGTGAAAAGAAGCCCAACAAGGCATGTCTTAAGTTTAGAATGAAAAATGTATTAAAAATAGACAGTGCAATAGATTTAAGTGCCTTCCTGACCATAGTATGAGGCTAAGCACTTGCCTGATGCAGTATTGCACTATTATATTGAGGTCATTTGTACTTGATTGCTGTTTTGCCCTGGTTAAGTATGATACTTGAATTTAGTCAACTTCCTTTTCACCTGTGGTTTAATCTCTCATATGCTGTCTGTCCTTCCTAATTTTACTCACCACTAATCTAATGTGCTGTGCTACCCCCTGTTGTGTCGTCTTTTAATATCTTAAACCCTACTCACCTTACTTGCTTCTCTCCTTCTCTTCTTTCCTGTCTCTTGTGCAATTGTACAGGTATAAATCCGGATTCATTGTTATGGTGTTAGAACTTTCCTTCTGCATGATGGACACTCGCATCTTCTTCCTCTGCACCTTTTGCGTTTTTCAATCTGCTCTCTCCAACCGGCTCCTTTCTACATCCGCTGCTCGTCTATATGTGGATTCCAATTGAGCAAATCAGATCAGAAAGGCTTAATTAAGTCTTGCTGGCTACATTGTGGCACTGTATAATTCTTCTATTTGTTCCTTGATCCGGAACCTCTCCTGAGCTGTTTAACAGTTTGTACTATCTGTGTATCTGTCTGTCAGTCTCAAATCATTCTGTCACATACCAACTCTTACTAACTGCCTTGTACAGGTTTGTGATAAGTGCCAAGCTTAAACCCGATTAACAGTTGTGCAGTGTTAACCCTACTGTTGTACCACTTGTAGAATCAAAACTTATTTGTAGGTTTGTCCTGCTGCACAGCATAAGAGTAAAAGTCTTGTTGGACTGATATACAAACCTGATTCCAAAAAAGTTGGGACAAACTACAGACTGTAAATAAAAACCGAATACAATAATTTACAATTCTCAAAAACTGATAGTGTATTAACAATAAAACATAGACAACACGTCAAATGACGAAAGTGAGACATTTTAAAATTTTGTAACAGCAACACATCTAAAAAAAAGTTGTGACGAGGCAATAAGAGTCTGGAAAAGTTAAAGGTACAAAAAAGGACCAATTGGAAATATGTCATTAACATGACTGGGTATAAATTGAGCAGCTTGTGGTGGCAGTGGCTCTCAGAAGTAAAGATGGGAAGAGACTCACCAATCCCCTCAATTCTGTGCTGACAAATAGTGGAGTGATATCGGAAAGGAGTTTGACAGTGTAAAATTGCAAAGGGTTTGAACATATCATCATCTACAGTGCATAATATCGTCAAAAGATTCAGAAAATCTGGAAGAATCTCTGTGCGTCAAGGCTCGTGATCTTCAAATCCTTAGTTGGCACTGCATCATATACAGTCCTGCTTCTGTATTGGAAATCACAAAATGGGCTCAGGAATATTTCCAGTGAACATATATCTGTGAACACAATTCACTGTGCCATCCGCAGTTGCCAGATAAAACTATAGTTCAAAAAAAGGCAATGTCTATACAAGATCCAGAAGCACAGATGACTTCTCTGGGCCAAGGCTCATTTAAAATGGGCTGTGTTAAAGTGGATAACTGTTCTGTTTGTCAGACGAATTAAAGACGGGTTTATAGTTAATAATGTTCAAAATAATCTGGGGAACACATTCATTCAGTATATTTTGTGTATATGTACACACACATACGTACACTTGCACAAATTGTAACCCATGGCACGGAATAAGAAATTTACCACATGGGCATGACTCGCAAATGCCTTTCATCTAAACTTGTACAAGCCTTAACATGTCTGTCTCGTTCTGTTTTTCTGAGCCACCTCAGTGAGATTTAACTTCTAATTCTGGGGTCTTTGACCTCGGTGAGCTTTAGATTTAATTCTAAGAACTTTGTAGCGTTTGCAGCAGGCATAGATTTACTCTCATCTTCATGATGTGTGTTAAGCCAATAATCCTTACAGTAATCCTCATCATCTATATCTTCCTGATTCCTGTCTGTTCACACTCGTCAGTCTATAAACGAACTAAAAAACAATTGCCGTACAGAATGTCTGTGTTTGAGCCGTTTTAAACTTGGTGTATATTTACTCTGCCTATTAACCTCATCCATTTTTGTATACATTAATTATCATCAATATAATAGCCTTTATATAATGTCAGATATGCAGGGAACAAATATGAATGAAAGCTTGTGTCTGTAGGAAAGGATCAGGGGCATGCTGTTGGAGTTATATGCACCTCTTTACCAACTAGTCTGCTCTCTGATAATGCTGCATCTTGACTAATAAACTGACTGTGCTTACTACAGTTTTTGTCTTTTTTTCCTTGATGTATTTCCAAATCTGTGTTCCAACTTGCAACTTGCTCTGTGGTGTGAATGTGTGTGCGTACATGCGTGCCAGTTTTTTTTTTTGTTCGTTTGTTGGTGGTGGGTTTTGTGTAAGTGCTCTGACTTTCATGACCTGTCCTTTTTTTTGTGTATCTTTGACCACTTCCTTTGAATCTCTACATCTTGCTCGGCTGTTTGGAAAAGGAGCAGTGTTCAGGGCACACAACAGAGGAGACTGCAGCAGAGAAAAGAGGGGTAAACCAAACAGGATAAGTGCATAATTAAAAAAATCAAATAAAAATCTAATGTGCTGGAAATTCATATGTTCCAATAAATGATGTAGGTAATTATAAAATCTATGATCTAATGAAAGGGGTATATAACCTAGCATGCTAATAAATCTGCTTTTTTGCCCATAATAAACTTGATACAATTATAATTATATTCTGATTTACAATGCATTTGTGTGCTTTGGTGTGATGGAAAACAAGAATGCTTATGAGCAAGAATCATATTTATCATTAATAATGAATATAAACGCCATTTGAAATGAAAATTGAAGATATAAAGCCATGCACTGAGCATAATTCAAGGTAAATGTTTGGGAAGATCATTTTCTCCATGACGGACACGTGCACTGATTTGTGGTAAAAGTTGGAGTGTGCATGTTGTGTGTAATGCTGAAGCCTCTTTGTCTGCAGGATGGCTCAGGATCATTAAAGCGCAGCGGCTCCTTCAGTAAACTCCGAGCCTCAATTCGTCGTAGCAGCGAGAAACTCGTCCGCAAACTCAAAGGAGGCAGCTCACGAGAAAACGAGCCCAAGAATCCTGGGTAACTATTACTATTGCCCCACTTTTTCAGACTAATCTCCTCCCAGCATCCCAACCTTACCCAGCTACGGCTCTGACCGTTGGTAGGAGCAAATACTGACATTGGTGCGTTATTGTGATGTGACACTCGGAGGATGCATAAGTTGAATGTTTGATGGTGGCTATTTTGTGTAATGCAGCAATCCCACAACTCATGGAGAGTATTACCAGGGACCAAGAAAATGAACCAAATTACTAAGGAGTTGAAGGAGGTTGCAGATGATTTCAGGGAATTAAATAAAGTTTATCATAATAATATTGGTGGACATCTTACTGAATCAAGGTAAAATTAGAAAATAAAAGTCCAGGTGAGACATACAGTATATAGACATGAACAGAGAAGTATAAACAGGATCAGGTGTTAATAAACAGTTTTATACTGTGATTTAGATAAAGGCTAATAGGTTTCGAAGAACAAGCTTGATGCAACTGTGAAATTGGGTGCATGAAGAAGTGAAGTGAAGTGACTATGGCTTTATTTTATTTTACAGCATGTATACACTACTGTGCAAAGGCCCTAAGGACCCTATTGCATTACTGCACATTGTGTTAAATGTTCATTTTTATGGATTCAGCATTAAAGAGTTAGTACAATATTATTTAATTTTTTATTATTATTAATATTATATTATTAACAAAGATCTTTTCAGACAGAAAAAAGCATAATGAAGGCTGATCTAGATTTTGCTACACAAAAGGAATTGTAACAGTCAAAGTCTCCAGAAGAACTGTGACAGATTCTTTAAGATGTCTGTAAGGGCAATAATAATAATAATAATAGATACTTTATTGATCCCCGTAGGGAAATTCTTTCTCTGCATTTAACCCATCCAGGGTTGAACACCTGGAGTAGTGTGCTGCACTCTACTGGGGAGCAGTTGGGGATTGGGTAAGCCACGGCTGACCCCAAAAGTTTACATAAAAAAACTAAACAAATTGTACCCCATAACAATGTTTTTTTTTAGTGTTTTATATAGAAATGTATTTCTTATTTTTAGCATTTTGCAGAATCTGACAGTTCTAATTGGGAATTTTTTGAGGGTTGCGCTTGATCCTTTGTTGCAGCAAAACCCAGTAGCCTTTATATCTTTCTGTCTAAATTAACACTTCTGTGTTAATTAAAAATATTTTGTTATTACTGAAGGAAAAGCATTTGATGTCAATTTTATTTTTAGAAATATAGTCTGTGGAATTTTAAAATACATTTTTACTACCTCAATAATACAGAATTCTTAAAACTAAATATCTGTAAGCAAGGTTTGTAGTAAGGCCTTTGCACCTTACTGTATATTGTCTTCTCTCTTTCTGTCTGCTGCATACTAAACACTGTTAATGGATGAAAGTGATGGTTTGTTTGATGTGCATGACATGGATATACAGAAAATGGAAAATTCCAGTCTGTTATCTAAAAGACAAGCTTGCTGGCTGACTGACTGACTTTCTCATCTGTCCTGTTACACCTGTACCTTAATACGGTAATATACTGGTGTTAAGTTATTAAGGTAAAAGAGTTTCTTTTCCTCGGTGGACCATAATTTAACATACTTAACAATAAATATATGTTTATTTATGCATAATGTTTGTTCTTTATTGAATGGCCACCCAGGGGGAAATGTCATGTTGCTGGATGTGCTGCTCTCTCGTGTTTTTTAATTTATTTTTAACTGGATGTTTTTGCATTTTTATCTTCATACCTTTTTAATTTCTTCATTTAGTCTGCATGGTTTTTGTTTATAAATGCCGTCAGTTATATTGTCTATTTGAATAAACATTTCCCTGCAGCATGCCTTTCTCCATTTTATTTCACACACTCTCACTTCAGTTTCATGTTTTGTGCCTAAACTGACTTTTTATTATTTCTTCCTTTTCACCTGCTAAATTTCAGGGTTTTATCTTTTGTCTTTGTGAATTCTCCTACATGTTTTTCTAAAGCTGTCGTTTCTTCTCCATTTTACTGCTTTTTTGTGGTTGTGATTTATTTGGACCTCCTATTACTAGCAATGCTCATTTTGGTGCCAGTGTACCCATGGCTATTTATTGCACCAGTTGGGGAATTACACACTTGCTCTGCAGAATCAAGCTAAAAGACACAGACAGTTTACTATTGGGATAATAAATATGTAGTGATTGAATTGTCTAGATGAAAGTTATATTGTCTAGAATATATCTAGCCCCAAAGTCATTGGTGTCAGGTGTGTCTTCTTAACCTAAGCAAGTAAACACTCGTGCTTCAGCAGTGTGTCAGTATATGAATAACTCTCCACAAACAGTATTGCATGCATTGTGTTCATTTAAACAGACATGTCACTTCATTTTTAGATAAAGACTAACCTGTGTGTGTGTGTGTGTGTGTGTGTGACCTGCTTTAATATGGTTAACAATTACACAGCCATGCCCCATAGCCACCCATATACTCCACACACATTTCTTACCTCTGGCCTTTGACCTGACTGACCATGTCCTTGCATGTGGCTCTCTTGGAAGCAGCTTGAAGAGGGCCAGCTCTATGGGGGTTCTCAGCGTACCAGACAAGCCAGTGGGTGAACTTTTCAAAGTAAGGCTCTCTCTCTCTCTCTCTCTCCTCCAACACCCCCCCATCACCCCCCATCACTTGCACACTCATTCTACAGTATATTTATCACGTAGATTTCACTTATGCCAATTGAGGCAATTCTGTCCTCTTGGTATTAAACAGCATCACAAACTATGTTTATTGGACGCTATATTTCCAAAAGTATTTGCTCACCCATGTAAATGATTGGAATCAGGTGTTCCAATCATTCCATGGCCACAGGTGTATGAATGCTTCCATGGTCCCAACTTTGTGGGAACAGTTTGGAGCTGGCCCTTTCCTCTTTCAAACATGACTGCACCAGTGCAAAAAAAAGCAATGTCCATAAAGACATTCATGACAGAGTCTAGTGTGGATAAGCTTTACTGGCCTGCACAGAGTCCTGACCTTAACCCGATAGAACATCTTTGGGATGAATTAGAGCGGAGACTGAGAGCCAGGTCTTCTTGCCTACATCAGTGTATGCGTTTCTGGAATAATGGTCAAACCCTCCCATAAACACAGCTATGAGAGCTGAGGCTGTTCAAGTTGAAAATGGGTGGTCCGAGGTCATATTGAACCCTATGGATTAGCTCATATGTGAGTCAAGGCAGGTGAGCGGATACTTTTGAAAATATAGTGTATATTTAATGTGTCTACTAATCTTCACTGTAACCATAAATAACCCATAGCCGTGACACTGATGACTGTAATTACCCCTGCTGACTTATTATAATCCCTTGTCCATAAATACACGTTTAAACCCTTTTCTGAGTGATCTGCGAAAATGCAGTAAACTATTACAAATTCGTGGATAATGGATGTATGGATATGGTCATTATCTTGTCAGAGATTAATGAAGAGGTAGATATTCCGTCTTCATTTAATGACTGCAACTACATGTGTAAATCAGTGCAGAGATCTGAATTATGATAACATCAAGACTTCCAGAAACATGTAAGTCTCTATACAACCATTTGGAAAGAGCTCCGGCTAAGACTAGTCTTGTCCGTCTTCCTGTGTGGGTGTGAGATTCTGCTGAAAACACAGTTCAGTGTCTCGTTAGCAGAATAGCTAAACTCTTCTCATATAGATTGGTTATGAGCCTGAGAGCTTTGTATGTATTTCTGTACGAAAAGCTCCCTCTCCATGCAGACTGGACAGTAAAAATGGCTTCAAATGACCCCACACAATTCATTTGACCGTATTTATCATTTTATTATGGGTTGCAACTTTAATTCAGCATATTATTTCAAAATAATAGCTAGCATTTAACCAGATTTGTCAGTTTAGTCAGTGATTTAATAGCTCAACACTGTTGGTGTTCGGTAGTTGGGTTTTACTTTATTAAATGCTAAGTGTAGCCTTCCATTTCTTGTAATTGTGGCTATTCTGCTTCACGTGGTGTTGCGGCTAGCACTATCTCCTTACAGCAAGAAGCACCCGGGTTCGATACCCAGGTTGAATGACTGAGGAAAATTTCTTTGTGGAGTTTGCATGTTCTCCCCTTGTTTGCGGGTGTTCCAATTTCCTGAATATGCTGAATATAAATGAATGAATATTCTGTGTCATAGAGCCGGCGTACTTTTGTCGTCTTAACCTTGTTTTTTCAACGTAGTTCATTAAAGTGGAATAATAAAATTTTGAAAGATACTGTATACGCAGATGTTGTTTCATCTGACCAGAGAGAAGAACAAAAGGCTCTCTTTTGACTTATTTATTATTGATGGACCTAGAATAGGTCTTCTGTCTTGCGTAGCAGCCTTTCCAGTCATAGCAACGTACTAATATTGTATGTGCATGCTGTCGTATCCGGTGGCAAATCCAACCCATCTTTTTGAAGGTTTATCTGAAACTTTGGACTGAAGGTTATTCGTACATGGGAGTTAATTTTGAGCCTCCATGATGAATGATACACTTAGTTAGTTGCATTTTGTACAAATATTTGTGGTACTGTATGGGGTTGTAACTTGTTCTTTAGGACTCAAGCAATAAACAGATTTCTAGAGGTCCACATTTTCCCTAAGGTCATGGCTGAGTTGCTTGGATACTTCCATGCTATTAAGGAGAAAAATGGCACTACTGCGTAACATCATCTCATTCACAGTGAACTGGTAATTAAGCAATTGGGCAATCAACAGCTTTACCTTATTTTCTGGAGTCTTCTGGCCTGGTGAAAGTAACAGTAAACCTAGTGTATGTAAGATCTATTCAATAATAATAAAAAATATAATTAAAGCATACTGTAAAATGGCGATGTGAAAATCTGGGAATAAATGTTTAGCCTTGTTGTATGTAAATATGTATTTTTATTTTCAAAATAGAACAGCGCAAGATTTATTTGTTCTTCACCCCTTTATCATTGACAGGAGCGAAATAATCATCTGAAGAAGAGTCGTGATCTGAGTGCCAGTCACACTGAACTAGCACACTGAAGCTCTGCTTTCGTTTTGGTGACGTTGAGAGGATTGCTACACGGTTCTCCTGCCTCAGCTCGCTCACTCTCTCTCTCTCTTTTTTTTTTTTTTTTATAAACACAGGAAAACATTTACCTTTACTCCCCTTTATTATCCAATACTAAGTAAAGTAATATATTATGGAAATGTATTTCTGCCGTGCAGATTAAAAAAAACCTGTCAGTATGTCATTAAAATATGAAAGAGTGTCATTATAACAGGAAAGGGATCAGTATTATGTGTTTCCCATTCACTTCTGCGGCACCCCAGTGCAAAATGCTTGGTTTAAGCCACAGTGAAATGACGGTGTCACTAAACAGCATCAATGTCCTCTCTAAATCAAGACACATTCACATGGTCTTCTGTTTTTTAAAGGGAAGATAAAAAAACTCAACTCAAATGGAAGACATTAATATGCTGCTTAGTGACAGTAATATTTCAGTGGTTTAAGTCAAATATCATATGAAAATTGATTTGTGACAGTGAAGTGATACATTTGCCACTACGCTTGCACACAGCAGAATTTGTCCTCCGCATTTAACCCATCTGTGCAGTGAAACACACCCACAAAGGTGAACAGAGCACACATGCCTGCCCAGAACCCAGGAGCAATGGGCGGTTAGGTGACTTTAATCGTGACTTGGTGGTACTGGAAATCGAAGCCGGGATCTTCCGGTTGCAAGCCGGGTTCCATAACCACAAGCCTACTACTGCCCCCGCTAAATAAAAATAAAATGAAAAAACAAAGCCTGCAGAAGGGCACCAGGAAAATGCATGATTATACAGATCTCAGCATAAATGAGTACATCCAAATAGATGTGTCAGAAAAGCTATTTCCCTGGGATCCGGGAACTACAAATACTCCCACAATCCACAAGTCCGCGCCATTGATTGCAATTAATTTGGAGACAGAAGACGACCGTGTTGTAAAAACGAGTAACATCCTGAAGGAAATCGTGGGAGAAAAGCCAAAATGTAGACTACAGAAAAAAAAAATCATGGCGGTCAATAAATATTAGATGTAGTGGTTAATGTTGTGGAGTAAATAAATCATGTAATCAATTATTTTGGGTTAAACTGAAGATTTTGACATTTAAATTATATTATTAATCTCACTTCAATGGTAATGGGACATTATATGGGACAGACTTATATTTTACAATTCTAGAAATAGTTTTTTTTTTTAAGGAGATCCCGATTAATATCTTGCTTTTCACAGGGATGTACCATTTTATGCTGAGCACTGTATGTGTCATTCAGCTGTTATCCTTTTCCTCATTATAAGGTCATACTTCCCCATGATATAACAGTTTCCTTACAACTACATACTGACCGTTTATTTTTGACCTGTGTGGCAGCAATAACGTAATGATCAGCTGCTGAATAAGTGCAACTAACCATCCTGCATTTTCAACACGGTGCGTGACTGAAACGCATTTTGACCTCTGCACCTGCTGGTAAATCTTATATTCGTTTGTAACATTGACCTTGGCACATTATTCAGACTCAGGTTAGGGATTTAAACATACATTGCACTTTTCGATCCATTTGATGTTCTCTGTATGTCCTCTTATTTTCAAATAGATCTGTCATGTCCGTATCTAACGTGTGTGAAATAGACGATGTACATTTTAACTGTGTGATGTGTATTGTTTATGCTTTATTGCTACTTCATCTTCTGCCCGATTTATTTTTAATTCTGACTGAATTGGTCATAAAATGTCATCTGATCTACATCTAAGTCCCAAGTTGTCCCTAATGCGACACAAACAATGATATTTCATGTCTATTGAACACATTTACAGTGATGGTGTATAAAGTAACTGGATCTTTGGATATAATACTTGGTGGAATGCCTTTGGCAGCAATGACCCCCAACAAGTGTTTCCGGTAGCTGCTGATCAGACCTGCACAATGTTCAGGAGCAATTTTAGACCTAACAGAACTGCTTCAGCTCAGCCGTATTCTTAGAATGTCTGGTGTGAACAGCTCTCTTGTGGCCATTATGCAGCAGCTCTATTGGATTTAGGGCTGGACACTGACTGGGTCACTCCAACAGGCAGATTTTCTTTTTTTGAATTCATTCTGTAGTTTATTATTTCAATGTTTATGGTCATTGTTCTGATACATCATCCAAACCCCCAGAGCGGCAAAGGGGCCTCAAATTATGATGCTCCCTCCACCGTACTCCCACCACCATACACCACTGTCGGGAAATGTTTTCATGTTAGTATGATATGAAACCTCGCACACTAAAATGACAGGTGTTTCAGTTTCAT
>JAOUQT010053903.1:0-10726 GCA_025769995.1 Xyliphius kryptos | reverse complement strand
CCATACTGCTGCTCACAAACAGTCACTGATTGTCTAAGCCAAGCTTCAACAACTCTCTCCCAAATCTTCATTGTGTGACTTATTAATTTTATGCCCTTGTAATTGCTAAAACTATGCACATCACCCTTGTCCTTATAAATCGGTACAAGTTCACTTTCCCTCCATTTCTCAGGCAACATTTCACTCTCAAAAATCTCATTATATAATCTAGTCAAAAACAACACTCCCATCTCTCCTTTACATTTCCACCAGCAAGTCATCAGGTCTGACTGCCTTTCCATTCTTTCCCTTTTCAAATATTTTCTTACTTCATCCTTGCTAATCGTTGCTGTTTCACTATTTATATGCCTTCAATTCTTCTTTCCCTGATATTCTCTTCATTCATCAGCTACTCAAAATACTCCTTACTTTTCATTTCTATCCTTAATCACCCTGACATGATGCACATCCTTTCCTGCTCTATCTCTCTGTATTGCAGGACAATACAACCAATTTTTCTCCTTGCTTACTGTACATCTCATACAACTCATCATAAGCCTTCTGCTTTGCCTTTGCTACCTCCCTCTTTGTCCTACGCTTCATCTCTTTATACTCCTGCTTACTTTCTTCAGTCCTCTCCTTGTCCCATTTCTTCTGAGCTAACCTCTTCTTCTGAATAACCTCTGCACTTCCTTGTTTCACCAGCAAGTTTTCTCGCTGTCTTTTACCTGTCCAGAAGACACAAGTACCTTCCTGCCGGGCAAAGTACCCATCCCTGCCGGGATGCCCTTCCTGGAGCAACCCTCACCATTTACCTGGGCTCTCACAACTTTGTGGGAACAGATTGGAGCGGGACCCTTCCTCTTCAAGATGACTGTGCACAAAGCAAGGTCCATAAAGACATGGATGACAAAGTCTGGTGTGGATGAAATTGACTGGCCTGAACAGAGTCCTGGCCTCAACCCGAAAGATCTATGGGATGAATTAAAGCGGAGACTGAAAACCAGGCCTTCTCAAAAGATTCAGAGAATCAGGAAAAGCTAAAACTCTATAGTTTAAAGAACAAGATCCAGAAGTGCAGACCTCTTCTCTGGGCCAAGGCTCATTTAAAATGGACTGTGACAAAGTGGAAAACTGTTCTGTAGTCAAACAAATCAAAATTTGAAGTTATTTATGGAAATCAGGGATGCCGTGTCATTAGGAATTAAGAGGAGAAAGACGACCAAAATTGTTATCACAGGTCAGAAGCCTGCATCTATGATGGTATGTGGTTGCATTAGTGTGTGTGGTATGGGCAGCTAACACATCTGAAAGGACACCATGAATGCTAAAAGGTATATCTAGGTTCTAGATCAATATATGCTCCCAATCCAGATGGGACATCTCTTTCAGGAAGGACCTTACTTTTTCCAACATCACAATGCCAAACCACATATTGCATCAATTACAGCATCACGGCTGCGTAGAAGAAGGGTCTGGGCACACATGGATAATATATGGTGCATCATAAAATGAAAGATATGACGAAAAAGAGAGTTGAGCATCTAGAACCCTAGATTAGACAAGAATTAGTTAACATTCCTATCCCCCAACTTGAGCAACTTGTCTCCTCAGTCCCCAGGTGTTTACAGACTGTTGTAAAAAAAAGAGGATGTCTCATATGTTCTTGTCCCTACTATTTTGAGATGTGTTGTCATGAAATTAAAAATCACCTAATTTTCTCTTTAAATCTTACATTTTCTCAGTTTAAACATTTGATATGTGATTTATATTCTATTCTGAATAAAATGTGGGAATTTAAAACTTGAATTCATCATTGCATTCTGTTTTTATTTATAAATTGTACTTTGTCTCGATTCTTTTGGAATCGAGTTTGTACTATGCATTTTTGTTTTATTATTCTTTGCTGATTTGTGATTTGGATTTTCAGTAAAAATTGGCATTTTGTGAAAATGTTCTGAGCAAGGTAAAAGTCTGTTTATTGACAGATGGAATTCTGAACTGAAACTCAGACTGTCATTTTGAACAGAAAGGTCACAAATTCAACCAAAAGTGGAACAAGAGTGTGGAAAGAAAAATAACCCGGGCATATGTTATTCAACACCACCCCTCGTCTCTATGTGTTAAAAAATTATTCTATTCTGTTTGGTATTTCTGAGTGTAGTTACAAAGTTAGTGTGTATTAAGAATAATAAAAAAGGTTTTTTCAAATTAGTTTGATATTTTTTAATTTCAGACAGTAATATATTTCATGTTTTGTATAGTCAAATTCATTTCATTTCTTAACATAAATCCATTCCTGCAAAAAGGTTTAGAGCAGTAAGGCTCACCGTCATTGCCTATTGGCAAGCAACATGAAATTGAAAACAATATACTGGGCCATTGTTTTAAGTCAGTTTTTAATTTAAGCTTCACCAAAGAAAAAATAATTATAATAATAAGAGATCCCAGATTGTAGCGCAGACATAATTTCACAAATAGAATACTGATTGCATGTAAACTGCAGCACATCACCCCTGGAGCAATGAGGCACAGTGGAGCAGTGGAAAAGTGGCAGCGTATGGGGCTTGAATCGCAGACCTTCCGATCAGTAATCACAGAGGCACCACTGCCATTTCTGATAACTACAAGTCAAAATTTTATTTAAAAAATGTACAAATAATCAATAATTTCATAATTTACAAAGAGGAAATTTATAAAATGGGAACTGTCTCATGCATTTGAGTTTAAATACCAGCCAAGGCCATCAAGGCAAACAAGACATTCTCTGCTCGCCTAAACGCAATTTAAAATCACTGCTAATTATTCATTTATTCATTTTCTTCTAGTTAATATACACAGGGTTGTGGGCCCATCAGAGTACACCCAGAATCTTTGGGCACATGAGCTGGAACAACCCTGGACAAGGTGCCACACCATCATAGAGCATAAACTCATAGTCAATCACACATTCACATTAATTTAGAAACAGGAATTAACCTAGCATGCATGTCTTTAAAGAAAACCTGCAGGAACACGGGTAGAACATGCAAACTCCATACAGATATTTCCAGATTCGTCCCACCTTGGGATCAAATCTCTGTCCTTCTTGCTGTAAGGCGACTAGAAGCTGCGACACTCTGCCACCACTAGTTTATTATTTGTGTTTAATAAATTTTTCCATATACGTAAAAAAATTGAGGAATGCAAAAGTGGAAACTGAAAAGTATATATATACTGTTCAGTTCCCACTTTTGCATTCCTCTATTTTACCCCAGGGCATGTGAAGGCACTCGCTCATTCTCAACGGGACTTTTTGAAAAGATGGAGCAAAGCCGAAATGATTCATCTTTCATCCCATCGGCACAGCTTTGAATGCTGGGTGAAACCTGCTGTGCACATCTGCACCAAAAGAAAAGCATCCATCTCAACAAGAAGAGATGAATACCAAGCACTACACACCTACCCACTGTGCACACCTGCACACATAATACACAACTTTCACACAAACCGGGTGTGTGTTATATCCACACTGCACACCTGTACAAGAATAGATTATCATAAAAGGAACGCAAGGTTTTAGACGTTCTCTGCAGAGCAACTTGCGCTGATAGAAGTGGCTCTATTATGAGGCCCAAGAGTCTGAGATGATAAACAAGTTCTTAGAGGTACAGCAATTAAATGCTGCTCATTAGCTAATTTGAAACTTATATATGAAAATATATGAAATATGAATATACTGTATATATTATAGTTCGTTTGATGCATGCTCCCCTACTACTATTCTTCACATAAAGATCGGAAAAGTAATGAATTTAGGTGATAATGAGCTGTGAATTTATTGGCTGTCACAGAAGAGGAAGGGCGGACATGCTGCCTCAGATCCGTATTAGCTATTAGCAATACGTGACAGTTATTATGTTTTAAACTGCTGTGCTCCTATAAGTACATCTGGTTTCCAGTGTAATTTGGACAACTTATGAGCTGTGTTGATCACTTTAAATTTGTGGTTTAAAAAAATAACTTTGCAGGAGAAAATATCAAAGGACAACAGATGCACAGTGGTATAAGATATAAGATTGCTTCCCAAATCCAAGGTCCTAATTAAGAGCCCAGGTTCATGTGCTTGTGGTTTTCAGCAGAGTTTCTAGTGTCTCTCATCCTAAAAAAACAATACAATATGTATTATGATTACAATACACTATGTATTGTAATGACATCTTATCTATATTGAATTAAATGCATTTAAAAGTCCAGATTCCAAAATCCAGATTCCAATCTGTCTGAACTAAACTTGTCTTTCAGCTTTTCCCTGCCACCAGGGTATAATCTGGTACATTTTGTACGCCAGATGCCATTCCTGAAGAAACCTTCACCCTTTCGGGCTTAGGATCTGACCATTTACCATCTCTAATTCACCTAGCATGAATGTCTTTGGACTGCGGGAGTAACCGGAAATTTCCCGGGTCGCCCATCGTAGGATCCAACCCAGGGCATTCTTGCTTTAAGGCAACAGCACTACCATTGCACCACCATTCTACCAAACTGGAAAAAAACAATAATAGAAAAGATACAATAACATAAAAATCTGCATATTTTGCTGTGTAGTAAATTCATTAGATAATTATGCAATATCTGTAGAAACATACACTAAACGTTCACTGAATTAAGAAGAACCAGCTAATTACTGGTTGATCCAAATGTTTGAGTGATTAGAGCACACATGTCAGAGAACAAGCTGGAAAAAAGTCTCTATAATCAAGAGCCATGCTTGCTGAAGAAGCTCTACCAGTTCATTAGTGGCTCATTAGACACTAATTAGACCCTACCTACACCAGGGATGCTGTACTGTGACTGACCCTGCACTGACCTGACCCAATTTCCCAAAAGGCTGGGATATGAGAAAATGATTTTCAATGTGCGGCAATGTGACAGATACAGGCTTCTATCTTCTATATTTGGCTTTTGGATTGACCTCATGTGACCAACCACTCTGTGATCTTTGGCTGGATGTTTGTTGATTGTTCCTAGGTATATCCGTGGTACAGGTACAACTAACAAATACAGCTGTTGCATCACTGGCACTGAACATCCAACTAACTGTCCACAGTTGCTAAATTCTCTGTTGTGCAGTGGACAAACCAGTACGCAATAAGAGGACTGATTGTGGCATAACCACCAACAGGAGCACTTGTAAGTGAACCCTGTTTTGCTAATGCAGTCACCATCCAGTGTAAAACAATACATTGTATCATTAAGCCACCTTACTGAAACAAACTCATTATGAAATCGTTTTTATAAGTTCAAGACCTGACATGTACTTGCTGATTCTTCAGCCTGGAAAAATGCTGAAAAAAGCCAAAAGCATTATTACCTAAGATAGAATCACAGGGTGAGGCTGAAACATTAAGGTTGGTTGCTGCAGAACATTACATAATGCACTATTAAACAGGAGGGTTGCATCAAGAAGGGCATCCAGCATAAAAATTGTGCCAAATATTGGGAACAGGCGATTTTTAGACCGGTTTGACAATTGCAAGTGGTCACTCGATTTTAAGGTGATCTTTTAACAATTATTTTGCCATATTATCTCGTCATGTGTGAAGTAAACTATCTTTATTTCTCCTCTCTGTGCAGTCCGGGCTGTCCATGATAGATTAAATTTGACATTTAATATTGACCACATATAATCGTGTAGTGTGGGATGCACGCTTATTGTCAAGCATAAAAGACAGCCGACCAATCCGAGCCAAGGGCTATGTTTTAAACATTGGTAAATAATTTTTTACATTAATGAAACAGCAATGGTCCTCAACAATTTAATGCATTGGGTTAACCGCAGATAATGTGTGAGTCTCACCTGTTTTTTATTATCTATAGGCTAGTTGTGTGAACATAACCCTTGAACTAAAAGGTGAAAGTCACAAGGTAATATTGCGTGCATATTGTGGATTTAAAAAGTTTAACTCACACAAAAAAAATGTTAAAGAAATCTGGAAATATGGCTAAATAATTCAGCTTTGTTTCTCACTTATATAACTGAGTGTATGAAGAGAAAATTTTATATAAATGACAGACTATATCTTATGTAGACAAGGTTGCATATAAAAGATTGTAGACTGTAAGGTAGTGGCAGGGGATAGTGTCGCTAAACAACATCAGATGGTGATTTGCATGTTGACTCTGGTGGTTAGGAAGAGGAAGAGGACAAATGTAGAGAAGAGTACAAAATGGTGGAATTTAAGAAAAGTTTTGTTGTGAGGAGTTCAGAGAGGAGTTAAGAAAGGCTTTGGGTGGTAGTAATGACCTTCCAGACGACTGGATCAACAGTGCTTAGACAGACAGGCAGAAAGGAACTTGGTATGTCATCTGGACAGGGGAAAGACAGCAGGGAAACTTGGTGGACAAGGAAGTTCAGGAGCTTATTCAGATGAATAGGTTAGCAAAAAAGAAAAAACAGGGAGAGGAAAGAGTAAGCAGGAGTATAAAGAGATCCAGCATAGGACAAAGAGGGAGGTAGCAAAGACCACCAAGATATGGTCACAAAGGTGCAGAAGTTCAGGAAACTGGGATCAAATGTTCAAGGAAATGGGAAGTGTGGAAATGAGGTGAAGAAAAGAGTACATGTAGGATGGAGAAAACTATCAGGAGTGATGAGTGACAAAAAGGTTGCAGCAAAAGTGAAAGGAAAGGTTTATAAGAGAGTAGTGAGACCAACCTTGCTGTAGGGTTTGGAGAAAGAATTGACAGGAAGCAGAGCTGGAGATGTTGAGCTTCTCTTTGGGAGTGACCAGGACGGACAGGATTATAAATGAGAACATTAGAGGGGCAGCACAGGTTGAAAAAAATGACAATATTAGAAAAAATGACAAAAAAGCAGACAATATTAGAGAGGACCGACTGAGAAGGTTTGGACAAGTCCAAAGGAGGGACAGTGGATATATTGGTAGGAGCATGTTAGAGATGGAGCTGCCAGGCAGGAGGCAGAGAGGAAGGCCAAAGAGGCTATATATGGATGTGGTCAATGTACACATTCAGGTAGTTGGTGTGAAAGCAGAAAATGCAGAGGACAGAGTAAGGTGGAAAAAGATTGACTCTCTGTGGCAACCCCTGATAAAGGGAAAGGCAGAAAAAAGAAAAATTATTTTTTTAGATGATATTGAGCAAACTGGTTTAAAAGATAGAAAGGCAAAAGTAACTCAAATAATCACATGTTGCAACCAAGGTATGCAGAATGTCTCTGTTGAAGAATGCCAGAAATGCCCGAAAGAATTAAGGCACTTAAATAATCTTTTTCCCCATGCTGATGTTAGGTTTGTACTTCAGCAAGTTGTCCTGACCTACATGCATTTCATTATGGCCATGTGATTGACTGATTAGATAATATTTGTGTTAAACAATTGAAAAGTATACTTCATAAAGTTGCTGTAAAGTGTATATTAGCTCATGTATTTGCTTTGTTACCAAAATATATATACTAGAGAATATCTGTTCTAAACTATGTAAGGTTATCCACAGTTACAGCCTCATAGCCTGACACAGTGCCTCTTTACTGACACCTTGTCATTACAATGTGAGCTCACACATCTCATTATACAACTTAGTGCATACAATCATTCACAGTCAAAGCACACTCGTCACACACAGAATGCTACAAAGAAATGATAACTGTGTGAGAGACTGAGACTAGAGACGATTCTGTGTATAAATCTCTTTGAGTGCGACAAACGTTTCAGCAGTGATTTGATGGTTTATGTGACAGTTGTCACAAGAGAGAGAAAGAGAGAAGCCGGGACGCTGGTATAGGACACTAGAGCCTTTGAAAAGGGAATCAATTTCTATAGAGAAGGACAGACCAAATGTGTAAAATCTTTTATCGTTAAGCTTGAAGTATATAAAACAACAGCAGTACATCATAGGATTTACAGAGTCAACTACACAGATCAAATAATAAAAGATAGCTCAGATCAGCGTACTGAGTAAGTGTGACATTGAATTTTATGTGCACAATAAACTTTTTCTCCTATAACTTCCATTCACATAATCTTATTGTAATAATTTTTGTAATAAATTGCATAATTTAATTATATTCTCAGAACAACAATAGTGCATTAGTCAGCACAGCACTAGTGTTATTATAATTTCACTCTAATATTGGGAAAATGGTGGAATGCAGACATTTGAAGTAAGTTGACTCTTTCACATATTTGGGATGTAGAGTGTCGACTGACGTGGATTGTGACAGTGAAGTCAAAAATGAAAATGGCAAAGTGGTGACCGATAAGAACATGTGAATTAGTGTGGTATATTTGTTAACATTGATGAATTGAACATTGAACTAACAACGTATTTCTTAAATTAAAATAAATTTACTAAATAGAAAACAGATGTGGTTTTCAGACAAATGTATGCTACATCGACAGAAGCAGGCTCCAAGCCCCCTGTTTTTATAGGATACAATGCACATACATTAAACATCCTTCCATCCGAGTCCAGAGCATTACATTTCACACATGCATACAAATTCAGAGGAACATCGTTCAGCCATTGGAAGCATATTGCATTATTTTTTCCAGCGCAATATACGAAAAGCAAAGGTCCTTAATATAAAATATATGAAATAAACACACGGACAAAGATGATGACCACAATTCTAGAGGACAGCCAAATGAAAAAAGCAGTTCCTGAACCATATAAATACCACAAGCTTCGTTACGATGGTCAGGTAACCCAAGTAACAGACACCCACGTAACAGAATTGAAAGAAGTATAATGACAGGATTTTTTAAAGAGGCAGAAGGTCATGAAGACTGAGAATAGCCTGAATAGTTAACATCAAACATGGTCTAGATTATCAGGGGCCAGACTATTACAAGCAACATGAGACAGAAGGCATCTCTGTAGTCTGCATCAGTTTTACTTCAACTCTGCATTAATTGTGCAACTTAGAATACTTTTGTTGTTTTATTTTGTTATTGGAAATTATCAGGGATAAAGTATAAGCACCAAAATATAAAAAGAAAATATTTGTATCTGTGTTCATCCATTTTTCCAAAGGTTACAATATGAGCACAATCTATAGGGTAGTCATGGTAATTCTGTCTTTGCTTGGTCCCCATTTGTACTGATCTCATACAATGGGTACTATATTAGATGACTGCTAATGTCCACTGTTTCTTTACTTATGCACTGGTGCAAATGAATAAATATGACAGAAACATCAAGTCAGTTTGCTTTTAAAAATGGGGGAAAATTATCTGATGATAGTGGATAATTATACTGAAATGATTGCCAGATAACATGGCCTGTTTTTCTTTGTCCCTGGTATGCTCAAATTCAGTATATAAGCATAACGCCTCATTTATGCTCAACGTTAAATACGGATACGAATACAGACGGAGGCTTCTGTCTGTATTCAAGGTTCATTTTGTACGTAATTTGCTTATGGATGCGGACAGGACGGACTCGAAGGAACAATACCACTAGAGACCATGGTGGCAGTGCAACAAGCGATCACCTCCATATAAACACGAAGAAGAAATTGTGAAAATTTTCGACGTCAAGTTGTGCGAATTAGTAGAGAATTTTTATCATTTATATGATTAATCTATATCATTTAATATGATTTAGATACGTGTCTATATAATTTATATGATTTTGTTTATATAATTTATTGCCATGTATGATTTTTTTTTACTACGAACTGCCCTGTACTGGATATGATGCTTAACAACCTTATTAACTTAGGTAATACCGCTTAAAACGCATACATGAATTCTCGTACGCAGAGGGAGTATAAATAAGGCTTTACGCTCTTACGAGATGGAAAGAAAACATCATTATCACTGTCAGAATTTCGGCTACTTCGTCCACTAGAGCACTTCAAAATCGCGCCCAATGAACTGCCTGGAAGTAAGATGGCCCACACTAATATATTCCATTATTTCCCTCTGGACTCACACATCTCCTATCGGCAGCATTTAGAAAAGCACTGTGCTACTATTTAAAGCTAATTTCTACACTTCTCAAAATTGATGCTCAGTCAAGGAATCTTTGAGAAATATAGGTTTGAACTGCCAGAACTGTGAGTTTGTCCATGTGTTAATTGAGTTCTTGATCATTGAAATCATGATTTAGTTGGAATTGAAGTTTATTTTGACTATGCTGTAGAAAAACTCTCCTGTGTTCTCGGTGTTGCATCTGTGACCAGATTAAGGACTGGTCTCTTAATGTTATTGTTATCTAGTTTGATCCATGCTATAGACAGATTACTTTAGTATTCTCTTAACTAGTTGAGTTTTTCTTCTGTGCACATATTAAGACAAACTGCAATTGTTTCTAATCATCAGTGTGGATTATTACAGTCATTCATTTTAAACCTTTTATATAGACTTTGGAGTGATTGAATGACTAAGTGATTGAGAGAGTGAACGAGCGAGAGAGAAAACTGTTGTGGGAAAAAAAAAAAATAATTCATACCTGTAGGAGATCCCTCTAGAACTTCTCCGGAATAGCGAGTTTCCCTGAATATGGGTCTGTTGTCATTCTGGTCAATTACAAATACATCCAGATCCACTGGTCCCTCCACTAGCCTGCCAGTCATGTCTGTTGTTGACACTTGCAGCTGAAAGAGAGAGAAAGAGAGAGAGAACCATCAGAGCCAAATGTTAGCATGAGCCTGTGACTATATCCAGGGTGAAAATGCCACATGCACCCACATGCACAATACCACATATTGAGGATATTCTTGTTTGGTTTCCTGATTATT
>JAOUQT010053873.1:0-20976 GCA_025769995.1 Xyliphius kryptos | reverse complement strand
TATAAGAACTAGAAGTCTGTACTTCACATGTAAAACTGCAGATAGTGATGGCAAACCCAGTAAAAATTGTTAATTCTAAACAGACACAAGATAAAATGAAAATGAAAAGGTGCATTTTAAAAATGTATTAATGTAAACCTAAGTAAGTAAAAATGTAACTACTTCTTGATATCCAAAAGATATCAAGGTAAAGAAGTTTTCTTTCTTTAAAATTGGTCCCTGGATAATTTTCACAGCATGCTAAATGTCATTTTTCTGAGGTCTAACCTCATTTCACCTTTAAATATTCACTTGCATGCATGTCTTTGTAGATCCAGGAACAGGCACATCTGTGGCCACCCACAGTGTTGTCCATGCATTTCATTTTTATTATATATTCAAGAGACATGACCAGAATAAAATAAATCAAAACCAGATATTCATGATCAAATTTAATGTTTAAAACATTATGCTAATTCCAAACACCCAGCAAAAAGAAAAGATAAGCACAACATAATATGCCAGTGAACTGTGAAACTTTAACGTAAATTAGCATATCAGCTATTTCATATCAATCTTATCATGCTAACTGCTGTTAATTATTTAAAGTAGTTGTATGATATGATCTCCTGAACTTCAACAATGAACCTGACAATCTAAGTACGTGCAACTTTTTTAAATATGAATTTACTAATCAATTTAGTAAAATAGTTATATCACTGGATCTTTTTACATCTACTTTTCTGCTCTCTCTAGGGTTAGAATTAGGGTTTCTTGTAATTTCTTGAGCTATTTTATGAGACTACACATCTATCAGACAACAATTCCCATCTTAGCAAACCTCTTTCCTGGCAGATGGGCTGTAAATTAACCCCTGATATTCCTGTCAGTAGACAAGTCAAGTAGAATTTTAGTCTTTAATTGGCCATAGTCCATGACCGCTGAACTCAAACTCAAACCCCATCACTAAGATTAAAGATCTTTTTTACAAAGGTGAAATGGCCTTGCATCTGTAGGGAATCTATGGGTGATTTATTTTTTAAGTTTGTAT
This sequence comes from Xyliphius kryptos, assembly GCA_025769995.1. Taxonomy (NCBI): domain Eukaryota; kingdom Metazoa; phylum Chordata; class Actinopteri; order Siluriformes; family Aspredinidae; genus Xyliphius; species Xyliphius kryptos. The sequence continues at coordinate 19,946 of JAOUQT010053873.1, read as the reverse complement.
TAAATGGCTTTACTAGAACAGCTTAAAAAACAGCTTAATTTGGATATGCATGTGCAATCGCATGTGGTTTTGCTGGTGCTCTCTGTCCCTTTTTTTCCACTCTCTCTTCCTCTGTTTTCCCATTTACTTTTTCTCCCACATTCTTAAACAGATTTTTTTGTTCAATCCAGTCTACGTTGGTCTGTCATCAGACAGCACTCTAGGCGTTCTCTGAGTGCTCATAATGCCGGATTCTCAACGTCTTTTACTGACCTATTGAAGGCCTGACACAAGAGGGCAGTCTAACAAGACACTGAAGGATCTTTTAACATAAAAAAACGTGTTTAACAAGTGTTTACTGACAGTAACTGAGGAATTTAATACTCATCAAGTCTTGACTTATTTGAATAATTTAAGAAATATGAAAAAAGGATAAACAGGAATCTCTTCTAAATCAATTCTAGCTTGTGTGTTGCTAAAATTCAAGGACTGCTATGACAAATATGTCATGCTTAGACCCGGCTGCCCAGCTCTGGTTTCAAACATACTAGATATGGCTTCTTTTCGGACTCCAGCCACATAAGCTGTCAAAGCTCACTTCCGGCAGCTGGGGGTGCAGCTTTATAAGCCTTTATCCATCGGCCTTTTCTGCAATGCTCATTCACTTTTACCCTCATAGTTAATCCCCCACAGATCACCAGAGACATGATACTCTACTTTAAACTCTTTCATAAGCAAGCCTGTAAATACATCCCGCTTGATGTCCAGAAGAGTGGTCATTAAAGCGAAGGTGACATTCACATTTAAAGATAGAACCCTTTTCTCCGGTGACTATTATGTAATTTTATTTCTTCTAATAAGGACTATTTGATATGTCCAGAATTGAATGGGGTAATGGTACTATCTACTCATCCTGAAGTGAAGTCATGTCCAAAAATATGCCGCTTAACCCTTAAACATTGTGTGGATACAAGAAAACTCTGCAGACTCAGGCCTGGACAATCTTTTTGTCCATTTGTGGAAAACATTTGTGGAAGTTTTCCTGGCTTCCAGCAGCACTGCTAGCCTATATCAAGAAAAAATATTTTACAAATCTCTACTACAGAACATGCATTGCTGTTTGGTTTCTACCGGCCATGATTTTTTTCCATACAAATTTGTGATCAAAGGTCTTATCGCCATGATATATTAATGTAGCAAAACCACTCAGTACTAAATTGTAAGAAACATATATTTTATGACAATATTTTATGACAATAAAAAATTTATGACAATACAAAGGGCCCAAGTTTGATTCCTGGTTTGTGTAAAACAAAGTTTCCTTCTGTTAGGAGTTTGCATATCCTCTCTGTGCCCTCTGGTTTCCTCCCACATTTCAAACACACATGGGTAGGTAAATTAGAGATTCAGCCTTGCCCCTATAAATGTATAATTTGTAACTGTTCCAATCAGGAAATAGTTATCAATGCCGTCCAGACATCAAACTACTGTGTGTGTGTGTGGTCACAAGAGGCTTCTAAGGGCCATGGACAGGGGCCACTGTTGCATCTCTCCTAGGCCTCAAAATAAACAAAGGAATGGAAGCAATTTGAACAAGGCCTAAAGGAATGATTGACAGGAAGCAGCCGGGGGAAAAGAAGTACTACATGTACACATGTATACATACTGACACCGCAACACAATTTTGCAATCACACAGAGCTACAACTTGAACTAAAACACTTCTTTTTCATTTTAAAATAAATGCAAATGCCAAATAAACAAAATACAAAATAAAGTGCTTTTAATTATAACAACAGTAAGATGAGCATTTCTCTAGCCTATTGTACACAGTGATTGCCTCTTGGGTGTTTGCGTTCACACAGTGCACTGGCATCTCAGAATTAGACACAGGACGAGCAATGTGAAGATACGACATGCCGACACTCCCATTTACACCTTTTCACCTTTGTACCATTTACACAGGAGGGACAAGCCAGAATTAAGGAGGAGTATTCCCACCTTAAACAGTCTGCCTAAAAGGAGCTTCTAACAGAAAAGTCATAAAGTACAAACACAACCTAACACAGGCACCATCTGCAACATCTGCTGTATTAACATGCTGATGACAACTACTGATGGGCCAGTTAACACTAAAGTGTTTGCTGTCTCCTTTCTAGGTATTTTTCTTTTTCCCATGCAGAAGTTAATAGCTTACATCTGGATTTTCAGGTAAGAGAATAATTAAAAGCCCTTTTTACAGAAAGATCACGGCATAATGGAGTAAAAAAGACCCCACCTTTTTTATTTAGAAACCCAATTTGAGCCATTTACATTACATTTGGCCATTTAGCAGATGCTTTTATCCAAAGCGACTTACAAGTATCCCACTTGATAATTGGGGTCTACATAGGTTACATGTGTCTGTGTCCTGTGTCTACAGGGGTTACATACAGAATCCCTGAAGCAAAGAGGGCTAAGGGCCTTGCTTAACTTCAGTGGACCTGTGATTTGACAGACAGACAGAAAGAAGTTGCCTGTGTATGTGCTTTTACTAAGTGTGTCATCGTGCCAGAATCAGAGGTGTGATCAGCAGTGTCAACTTACATTTTGATGTTTCATCAAAAGGAATGCATGTTGGAGCCATATGAATGGAATTAAACAGCAACCTTACTACAAAATCTTAATGAATTAAATAAGATTAAACCTGTGACGTGTTGAGTTTTAAGTGAAAAACTGTTTATACAGCAAGTAATTTTTCTCTGGGGGTATCTTATTTCACAATTCTGGCCATGTCCATTTCATTTTGGCCACAATAAACCTTTCTTCAGAGGGCTAGATCCTGCAAGATAACTTGTCATGTGATAATTCATGTCGTCATACAAATTTATGTTTAAATGGCCTTCATAGTCAACAGATGTCAATTCAACAAAGCCCCTTTCGGATGTAGTGGAATGGGATATTCCACTCATAGATGTGTAGCCAAAAACTCTGCAGCAACTGTATGATGCGATCATGCATTACATGCCTATGTCTGCAGAGATCATTTGCATGTTGTCAGACAATAATAAAAACAATATGAACCTGTCAGACAAAAATAAGCATGCTTCTTTCACACTGAACACTACATTGTTAAGCAGTTTTAATGCTTGTTTTTCAGAACTGGACTCACATTGATGGAGAAAATATAGTCCATGTTAAAAATATCTAATACGTTTCTCTTAACATATGGCCTAAATGAAAGTCTATATTTTAACAATACATGCCAGTTATGATTACACATTAACAGCAGACTAATACATGTTTGTGAGCAAGACAAAAAAACTATTGGCCACAGTTGATAAAGTTGAAGAAACACTGTTTCACATCATGCTGAAAGCTCATGTGTGTATTAGTCAGTTCATGGCTCATGAGACACAGCCCAGCTTAGCCAGTCTGACATATTAGCCTTCAAACCCAGACCTTGACAGTTTGCTCTGTGGTGGAATTCTGAGATGATGCCATCCTGTCACTCTGGTTTGCATTATAAACACATCTGAAAGTCAATGACTGCCAACAAAGCCCAAAATATTACTGCACCTGTCACTACAGGTTGCCAAGTCAGGAGCTCATGTGCAGACTTGTGACTGTGCATGCACTGAAATGTAATGTAATGTACACAGTGTTAAACAATTTTACAAATGTACACAGCTTTACACAATGCCTACAAACAATCTCCACTGTATTATCAATTAGGTGCAATTAACGTTAAATCATAAACAGGTATCTTGCAGCCAGCATGCATGGATATAAAGCCTACCTGGTGGACAAAGACAGGCATGGGAGACATCCCGAATCTCACGGTTCTTTGGTAAACGAGATGCTAATTTCTGCAAAAGAGCAAAAAGAAGTCCAGTTAGTCAATTAGGTACTCAAGAAACATTTAAGGTGCACAGTTATTACATATTTAATTCATTAACAAGCCAACGGGCCGTCATGCTAATAGCAGTTGAAGGTTCTTGATGCTCTGGGTACACTCTAGGTTGCAACAATAATGTGATTTCTCAATTAGTTTTTGAGAGCAATTTGTTAAAGAAAAAAAAACATTTCAATATTTTTGACAGTGTAATGTGTGTGAAATAAATAACAAATAATAAAATAATTGATGTAATAAATAATACTGTGTTCTAAAAGCCTGATAAAAGCTAGTTTATTGATTTTTGGATTTTTTTAAAGGAATGTATGTATAAAACCAAATGCCTTTAGATTTGTATTATGACAATATGTCACATGACTAACAAGAATACAAGAATTGGTCCAATTCCATAACCACCTTTTCAAAACCAGCTTATAATTACCAGTGTACAGTTGCACAAAAAGAAGCTACAGTACCTCAACTCACTAAACACAACATTATTCATAGTTTACCAACACCAAGCTTTTTGTTACGCCCTGCACTTTTTACTGTACACATACACTGCCTGTAAAATGTTACATAAAAATCATGTTCTTAGATTCAATATCAAAATTCTTGTGCTAGGTCTCTGTCATCGTTATACCAAGCCATAATTTAGTTTATGTTAACCACAAATCATTCCAGGGATTTATTTGGTTGATTTTGGCAAGCCCCTTTTCCAGCTGCAAAAGTCTTTAGACCACAGACCAACTTCTTAAATCGTATTTTTCCACAACACTGTTCACTGGAGTGATTGGATAGCTTGTAAAATAAAAAAAAAGCTAGTGAAGATTAATATCGGGAGTACAAACAGAGAAATCTTGACACTGCACTGGAAATTTTGTGCTGCACAAAAGCATTTTTTAGAAAACTGAAAATGCCTTGTAAAGTATCCTGCGGTTTTATAGGGTCTCTGTTCCAAACCATTTTCCCTAATTATGTATACTTGCCTTTCTAGCAGTTTGACCATTTAAAAACAAATAATAGTTTCAAAGAGTTTTTTGATATCACAGCTCATTTCTGACACAATACCGTGGTTTATTGGGAAATGGAGGAAAGTGCCTGGGATAGACCGAGATTAATTATGTTTATTTCATGAAGAGCGCCTGTTAAGATGTGTATTGTAATGATGTTTTACAGAATTGTGTTTATATTTACACCTTGATTTTAAATATTTGTGTATTTAGATTTAAATAAGGCAGTCTCTTTAGCACACTTTCTAGTGTTGTCTAATTCATGCATTTCCTTTCATGTTAACGTATATAGTAACACCAGTGAAAAGAAGCTAAACATTTGGAAGCTCACTGATTGCAATTTAAATCTGAACCTTTTTGAATTCAACCTGAGTTGTGTTAAGCTAAAGGTTGTTGAGACTTGTATGGTAAAACCTGAGCTGTTTTACCATAACCCTGCTAAATATCACATAATCAATGGCATAAAGAACTAATGCAAATGAAATTTGTAATGAAACTTCAGATGGTTTTCTTACTGTCTATATTAAAAGTAAATTAAACGTTGTTTGAAATGGTTAAGGCTCATACACACCCATCGGTGATATCTTGGCAAAACAAGCTCTAAAACCTACATCCTTCCAAACTACAGCTGTCTTTCATATATGCAGTGTTTCATTACTGCACAGAGGTAATAAACACTAAAGTCTTAATAATATTTTTTGATGAATATATGTGCTTTAATATACTCTCTCATATGCACATGCAAAAGTTATTAGAGAACTTTTAGTTGAAAAGAAACACAATAATCTACAGTGACAGCAACCATGCTGGATAAGAATTGCAAGTTTAAAATCATCAGTCACCTACTAGCCACTATAAATTATTTCTACATGTTTTACAGCTCTGGCACAGGCCTGTGGGAGTAACACCTCACTTCAGGCTTCCAACAGGCCTAAGGCTGGCTGCCGCTCTAGCTCCCCTGCTTTTTCATGGGGGCTGACTGTCCTGACCGCCCTCCAAAGCCATGATATCTGTACTAAGAACTAAAGATCTGAAAGCAAGATTCTGGCTTCCAAGAATATATCATCACAGTATACGTAGATTTTATACCGTGCAGGTGAGAGACCAGTAGGGGCCAACATGAGGAAAGCATGGCTGTAAAAACGGTATATCTTACCTTTTCAATTTTAATCTTTAGTGCTTTGACATTTCTTAACAAATTAAGAAACCTTTTATATAGTAAACCTTTTACCAAATATACTATAATCTGGACTTAGAAACTTACAATATATTAATTGCTTTCAATGACTATGTAAAGTTTTAACTCATTCCAATATTGCCCTTTCTTTTTGGTTTGGGGTTGATTGTGGTATGGTCCTAAAGCCAATTCCAAACCCAAAGGCAAAGGGAAAAAAACCTAACCTGGACAGGTCACTTGTCCATCACAGGCCATACACAGAGAATCACATTCACATCTAGGTACATTGTTGTATGACCAATTTAACTGACTTACATGTCTTTGCATTGTGGAAGGAAAAGGGAACTTTCGAGGGGGAACATACATAGACACTGGAATAATTTGTAAACTCTGCACAGAAAGAAGCAATGCTGCCCATGAATTTAAAAGTATCTGAACACATACACATTAAAGTTCTATTTTCTCTGACATTCAATTCAACATTGGTCATGGGCATTCTAAAGCATTTTGGAGACTTTCTAAGAAAATCTATTTCTTTTAAAATGGAAATTGTGAGGTTAGGCACTGATGCTTGATAGCCTAACTTGCAATATGTTTTAGGCTCTCCCAAAAGTACTTGATGGGGTTAGGGTTAGGGATCTGTTCAGACTTCTCAAGTTCCTCTTCACCAAACTCATTCAAATGTCTTTTTTAATGTTGCTTTGTGCACTGGGGCAATGGACAAAAATGCATGGCACAATGCTTTATTTTATACACCTGTTACAGTAAACATCCACTTCCTGTATGACACTGAATGTAACATCTTAATGTAATAATTATAAGCGTCTTCAATTATCATAGTGTATTCTATCCCTAGAATAATTGCATACCAAATAATTCCTTTCCAATAATTATTCAGTTTTTATTCATAATTAAAGTTACACAAATTTAAGTACTTTAAAAAAATTGCATGTGAATCTAAGCAGCTGGGCAGAACTATGATTCAATTCACTGTAATATTAACTAGCTATAGCTGTCAAAAAAAAACAAGTAAAAGTAGATTTCCATTTTTTTTTAGATTTAGCATCTTTATATCAATGGATAGAATGCAAAGTTGCACTCCTGATACTGAATAAAACCCATATAATTTTGTCTTAATGGTCACTAGAGGGCGGCACACTGGCTTAGTGGTTAGCACATTTGCCATTCAGTGCTGGGAATTCACGGTTTGAATCCCGATCTGGGTGGAGTTTCGATGTTCTCCCCATGTCCGTGTGGGTTTTCTCCGGGTTCCCCAGTTTCCTCCCACAGTCTAAAAACATGGATTCCAAGTAAATTGAATGCTCTAAATTGCCCTGTATAGTGTGAGTGTGTGATGGTTTAGCGCTCTGTCCTGGGTGTATCTGCCCAGCGCCTGAGATGTTCTTCCCTGGATGGGCATGGGAAACCCCACCGTGACCCTAGTAGAGGAATAAGAAGATAATGGCTGGATGGTTTACATTAAGTAAATAAGTACCTGTGCATTGTTCCTGTGATTTTTGGCACTTTTTTTTTAGTGAAGACAATTTTTGCATTAAAATCGTATCATGCCTTAATTAGCATTAAAAAAAATGGTATTTTCTGTCTTTAAATCTGATTGGTTGAGTCGTTGGCCCAGCCGTGACATTATAAATAATGAGAAACACTCTGACCGCTTTACATTCATATCACAATGCATTATTTTCCAGTTTTTTAAATAAAATGTGTTCTGTAATCTGGCCACTAGATTCTAGTATTCCATTGTTAGAGGAACCGAAAACCGGTTACTCAGCAATCATCGCTTACATTGGGAGACCAGTTTATTAATGATTTTGTTTTTTAATAAATACATTTATGAATCAAACTTATAATAGTATGTTCCGCATCGTACCCGAACACCACCTCTTTTCCTTGATTTATTTACATTAATGTACGCCCTCTCATACCTTATTGCTTTATAAACAATTCATTTCTGTTCTGTCCAGACCTTGCTTTAAATCTGCTTTCTGCCACTCTATCCCCTCTAGGATCATTGTTTCTATCATGGCTCTGTGAAAGGAAACGCTTCATCCTGGGTTGTTCTAAGCACATGCTCTGGAGTGAGGTATGTAGTCTGTTCTTCATGTAATTTAAGCCGCAATAAATTATTTTTAATATGACCTCAAATGCTGCAGGCTGTGGGTTGTTTGTTTCAGTACAAAGTTTGTGGGTTTAATTCCTGGGATGTCTGAATAAGGATCTTCTTGTGTAGAATTTGTATGTTTTTCTTATGTCTGCATAATTTTTTTCCCAGGAGCGCCTTTTACTTCCAAACCCCAAATGCTTAAAAAAGATAACATTGCCCTAGGGGTAAAACTCACTTGTGTGTCACACACTGTGTCATGTGATTGTCTGGTGACTTCTCTAGAGTTCTCCTACAACCCTGGGGCAGTCCATAGGCTTGTGGTTAAGCAACCAGCCTTGCAACCTGAAGGTCACCTGTTCAATTTCCAGTCCCAGCAAGTACTACGGCTGAAGTGCCCTTGAGCAAGGCACCTAACCCCAATTGCAATTGAGGGTGTGGTAGCTCAGTGGTTTGGGTGTTGGGCTCGCAATCCAAAGGTTGTGGGTTCAAATCCCAGGACCACTGAAGTTACCAATGTGGGTCCAACCAAGCAAGACCCTTAACCCTCATTGCTCCAGGGATTCTGTATGTATTCCTGTGTTCTGACCCCAAATATTAAGGTATACTTGTAAGTCGCTTTGGATAAAAGCGTCGGCTAAATGACCAAATCTTGCTCCCTGGGCACCGTATACAAGGCTGCCCATTGCTCTGTGTGTATATGTGTGTATTTCACTGCACTGATGGGTTAAAGGTGGAGGACAAATTCTTGTGTGTAATCATAGTAGGCAAAATGGATCACTTTATTTGCTTTACTTAACAGAATAAACCGATTGCAAAATGAATCAATAGAAATACTTTAAATGTAATACAAGATGGCATGGTGGTGTTAGTTGTAATTGCTAATAGATTAACAGGATTAGATTAACCTTCACTGCCAGTCTCTCAGCGCTGGGGATCCAGTTTTGAGTTTCCATGTTCTCCGGGTGGGTTTCCTTTTGGTTCTCCGGTTTCCTCCCACGGTCCAAATACACGGATTCAAGGTGAACTGGCTGCTCTTAATTGCCCCTGTCTAAATAGCCTGTATACATTGTGTGTGTGCCCTACGGTAGATTTGGCCCCCTGTCGTGGATGTATCTGCCTAGCGCTCGAAACATTTTCCCCTTGATGGGCATGGGAACCTCTTCCATGTCCCTGAAGTATAGGATTAAAAGGAAGATAATGAGATGAGATAATTAACTAAAATGTGAAATATTGTCCACAATATTATGATACGCAGGCTCCTCGTTTAGTTAAACTTCCTTACTATGGGAACGTAACTGATGGTCAATGTATCAACAATGTTTTATTCATTCATTCATTCATTATCTTCAGATTAATCCTGTACTAGGGTCACGTTGGGGCCCATCCAGGGGACAACGTCTTGGGCGCTGGGCAGATACACCCAGAACAGGGTGCCAATTCGTCACTGGCCACACACTCACCCACACAGCCACACATACAAACACACACTATGTAGGACAATTTAGAGCCTTCCATTTAACTTGTATCCATGTTTTTGGACTGTGGGAGGAAACCGGAGAACCCAGAGGAAACCCACACAGACACGGGGAGAACATGATTAAACCCAGATTAAGATTCAAACCAGGAATCCCCATTGCTTAGAGGCAAACGTGCTAACCACTAAGCCACCGTGACGCCCTTCGGCTCTGCTTTAATAGTTTAATAAAACAGGTTTAAGTTAAGAACGCAGCACAAAATCCAGACCATCCAGAGAATATTAAACAAATCTAAACACACTAATGTAATTTGCAATACATGATACGCTCCAGTCACAAATGCAGACTGTATTATTTAGTAACAACACTCAACAATAATCCCAACCACAAAATGGAACATCAGAAAGTGAGTTATAATTGTCCTGATATAATTGTCAAGTTAAATATGTTTTTGGAAATGTTATTAAAATGCTCTCTCAGAGGTTTATTGGATCAGGTGTTCTTTTTGAAACAGCGTGTATTAAAGGAACTTTGTGTACACAGTATTGGTACAATTTATTCTCTTGTCACTCTGTTATTTTTTGCCAAAAATTGCTTATTGCAAGCAAGACTGTATTATTTGATTTGTGCGGTGTAATGTTTGTGTATATATTTTGGATATTTTTTAATATGGTGTGGTAGCTCAGTGGTTAGAATGTTGGACTAGCAATCAGAAGGTTGGGGGTTCAAATCCCAGGCCCACTGAAGTTACCAATGTGGGTCCTTGAGCAAGACCCTTAACCCTTATTACTCCAGGGTGCTGCATCAACCCTGCGTTCTGACCCCAACCAAGTTGGTGTAGTTGAAAGTCGCTTTGGATAAAAGCGTCTGCTAAATAACTAAATGTAGATGTAAAGAAACCGGGAATTTTTTTTATTGGTCAGGGTTCAAACCTTTTTTGTTATTATAGTATGTTGGCAACCGTTTTATAAAAGTAATAAGGCACTCGAGGTTGTGCATTATTGTGAATACACCATGGGAAAGAGGTATAAAGGCACGCTTGCATGTCTTGTCTGACACCTCTTCCCCATGGTTTATTTACAATAATGCACAACCTCGAGTGCCTTTTTGCTTTATTAGTCATCAGACTATATGTATCTTCATAAACAGAAAATCTCTGTATTACTATATGTTGAGTATTATATAGCACCCCTGAAGCAAATAAGGGTCTTGATCAAGGACCCACATTGGTAACTTTAGTAAACAATGGTATCAAACCCATAATCTTTAAATTGACAGTGCAATACCCTAGTGCATTTACATCTGCTTTAATGAGAAAACACACCATCCTGTCCCATTCTCTTTTTTCTTCACTGACCATTTACATGGACTTTATAGTTTTTGTTTTTGTTAGTTCTCTGTTCTCTATCTGTCAGGAGCATCACAAAACAGGTATAATTTGGGTGGTGTGTTGTTTATTGTCAGTTCTGCAGTAACACTAATGCAGTGAGGGGGTTTTAGTGCAGCAGTGCTGCAGTAGTTTCATTTAAACACCTCAGTGACACTGCTGGGATAGGCATATGCACCCACCAAATAAAACCTGCCCTGTGGTGAGAATAGATTAAAGGGGATGTACACAGTATGAACTGTAGTCCACACAGAACAACATGGACTACAGTCTGTAATTGTAGAACTACAAAATCCATCTTTGGTCCAAGTGTAACCCAAAAAAACGGTGTTTCCAAACCATTAACTGGTACTGTATATACTTTTAGATCTCTGATTGGCTGTAAAGTACTCACCTCTTCATAAAGTTAACCATGTAAACAATGCGAGGTGTGCAGATCATGGGCTGGTTGGTCAGGATGGCTCTCATGGCCTGTTTAACGCAGAACTCTGGCTTCAGTGGGGGCAGGAAGGGCTCGATCTCTTTGCTTTCAGACAGAGGGAGGGTACATTAAGGTCAGTTTAAGGACATCACATCCTGTACGAGCAGCAGTAATAAGTGGTGGTGTTTGTGAAGGGTGCATGTTAAGAAATGCAGAAGCGTCATCATGAGTTTGGATCAGTGTTTATAACCATGAGACACACTTCCACATTTTTTAAACTTGTGTTTTACCTTTTACTAACACTAGGTGGAAAATTAAAAACACAATGATTTTTGGTCAGCGTTTATAGGAGTTTGATTTGTAGAGTTACCGAATCCTGCAGCCACGGAACATGTCTGTATCCACCAGGTACGGACACACCAGCGTCATCTTAATGCCGTCTTTCTCTGAAGCTTTGATCTCATGGCTAAGAGACTCGTGGAAGCCAATAGCTCCAAACTTACTTGCGCAGTAATCCTGTGATCACAGGGGGAGAAAACAAAGAATTAATATAAGACTCATCTCCACATAGATGTACATTGTGTTTTACAGTACAAAGAATCCATTTGTTTCTCTAAATACATTGTTAGTCAGCCTATAGTGGTTTCTTAAACACTTTCAGACATAAATATAAAATAATAATATATAATAATATAAAAATATATAAATGCTCCACCTTGTAGATATAAACTCAGAGACCGTAGTTTATCTGATGCTACACAGTTAGTCAGTCTCCAAACTTTTATTAGTGTGAATGTGGCAGAAAAATATTTTACATCCTATACCATTAATGGAAATACAGATTAATATAAACAGCGATAAAAATCAGACTTGGCGGAAGACCAGTATATTAATAATTGACATTTAATAAAAACATTTAATTATTAAACCTTCTTTTTATAATAGTTCCATTATTTATTCACAATAATGCACAATTAATTTTTTTTTATTGCTTTTATAAAATGGTTATAAACACACTATAATAAAAAGGTTTAATTAATAAATGTTAAAATATGAAGTTAGATAATTAGATATTATCATTATTGATATTATAAAGGTGGAATTGTGTTGTATTTCCTCTGTCACATGTAACCTTAAAGGCTCACAGACTTATTTTTTTCAGTAATCAATTACTTTTGACTAAGACTTTATTTGGATGCCTGTGAGCAGTGTACACAGCTGTACAGCTGTGTCCAGACCAGTTATCCTACACTTGGATCGCTAATTATTTCTATGTGAAGACAAAGTATCCACCCCAAAGCAGGAGCTAAAAAGGTCCCTCAAACAGGGTTCAAAGAACTTTATTAGTGCCACGGTCGTGTAGTATAAACACACAAAACATAGGTGGAACCATTGAAACAGCTCCTGCTGTTTCGTAAGAGCCCATTCACTCACATTCTTAATGCTTTCTTACACACACAGTCATAAGTTATAAAGCGTTGCCAAAAAACGTGTACAACATCGAGTGCCCTTTGGCCATTTGTGTGTGCATGTCGTTGTGTGTGTGTGTGTGTGCTGCAGTGAGTACGGTTTCATTAGCATTCTTTAACTGCACTTAATTTTGATGTGGCTTGTGCTTTACAAAGCAGCTCAGCCAGATACAGATGTGTATAGATAAACATACAGGGATAAAAGAAACACACACAACATCTCTTGAGTCACAGCATAACTGCTCTGTCATAAAAACACTCACACTCCAAAACGCTGCCTTTGATGTGGAGCCAAGTCGCTTGAGTTACACAGAGCTCAAAGTTACAGCCAAAAATTTTGCTGAAGAGCTTTTCAGCATCAGACTGATTATATAATAACGACATAAATAAGTGAACATTTTACCATGTAAACAATATCTGAGCAAGATCAGGTTTCGGGGTGGCGCCTGAGTCTTTTACATTTAGAATGGCACATAAACAGCATCTATAAACCCGCAACTTCAACCACACAACCTCTGTACAGAGTAATGCATTGAGGCTGAATCTAATAATCAGTGATACGGTTTATAACACTAATTATAACATTTATAATTCTCCACTTACAGGGAGTACCTAAATCTGCTTTACATGTATTGTTTTGTTGAGAATTATAATATAAGAATAATACAAGGGATGATAAAATGCATGATGTATTGTTAATGGCACATTTTATATAAAGCTTTTTAAAGAAAGGTTGATTTTGATAAAACAGTACGTGGCAGTTGGTACAGCTTAGTATAATATTTCACTGGCCGATTCATAGCTTTTCTTACAGCATCTGTTATTGTATTAATAATTAATATTGTATATATTAATGTAGATTTTCTATTTTGTTATTTTTATTGTTGGGTTTCCAAACGCCTCAGTTTTAAACACCTTCCAAGAATTGTGGGCTTTTGCTCGCTGAACCCCTCTTTTACAATCTGAACAATCTGTTTGCTGTTTGTAGAATCGTTCATTCAGTACAGTTTCGGGCGCCTGGGCAGATAATTCCAGGACAGGGCGCCAATCTATCGCTGGGCGCGCACACACCCACACACTCACAGACTATATGGGGCAATTTAGAGCGGCCAATTTACCTTGAATACATGTCTTTGGACTGTGGGAGGAAACCGGAGAACCCTGCATAACCCCACGTAGACATAGGGAGAACATGAAAACTCCACCCAGATTCGAACTGGGAATCCCCAACGCTGAGAGGTGAACGTGCTAACCATCAAGCCGCCGTGCCGCCCCCTCATTTATGTATTTAAAATGTAATAAAAAAAATTCTGAATATTAAAAAAATAATAATCCGTTTTTTTTTTACAAAAAAATCCCCATGAACTGATTATTTGACCTTCATATACAAATCAATGTCAAAAATATTTGTACACTTTGCTTAAATTATGTTTGATCTGTTTTCCAAATCTCATCAGTTTAGTGAACTACATACATTTTTTTCTGCAAATTATTTAACTTTTTACACATTAAAAGGTGACCGTGTGTGTGTGTGTGTGCACCCGCATGTATGACAGTGAGAGAAAACTGACCTCAATCCCAGCCGTGCTGAAGAGGCCCAGTGAGCTGGCGACCGTCACAATGTGGCCGTGATTCATCTCTAACATCCTGGGCAGAAACGCCTTGGTGGTCTGGGAAGGGGGTAGAAGGAGGGAGAAGAGGGGGGGAAAGAAGATGAGGTTATTCTCCTCACACTCTTCATCTCTGCCAAAGTGCTTTGATCCCCATGTGTTTCCCTCCCTCCCTTTAATAATAATTCACCAAATCTAAACAATACTCGCTGCCTGCGCCCTACCGAGGGGGTAAAGAAGCACGGCCGTGGGTGACCGCTCTAGTTTCACACGCACCCGAGAGATTCATTAACATGCATGTGGAAAACAACTTCGACATGTATCAGTGTCTGTGACTCCGACACCAAACCGTTTCACATGACTGCACTAAGATTCGGCTTCGTCCAGCGCTCGCTTCTCAGACCTACACATATTACATTTGCAGGATAACACTTTATTCACCACCCTTACACAACCACACACACTCGGGCCGGAAATGTTCGAGCTGTTTGGGACATTAAACCCCAAAACCATAAAACATTTAAATCAACGCTTCAGTTAAATCTGGTATGTTCACATTGCTTTAATTATAATCCCTCTACCAAGATAAAAAAGTGGAATTCAAATAGACGGGCTGTGAATGTTAAACATAGTCACGTGGTATTAAGTTGTTAAGAAATTTACAGAAATGTTGTGAATACGTTTCTGTAGAAGTCATTTTTATTGCATATTTTGCAGTAGGGATCTTTATATACTTCCTGCTGGTCGGTCAAATGTGTCACAGACGTTGGATAATCTAGTTTTTTGATAAATTTGATGTCAAAGTGCCCAGTTACCTGTAACATTTCATGCTTCCAAAAAGAACTTGAAGACAAACCATGCAGAATGTGTAAAGATTATTATGGTCCCATAGAGCTGCTTTGGAAAGCTGGAAAGCTTACTTACACATAAATAAAGGCTAACCATTACAATCTTAAACAAGCGAAGAATGAAGCTAGTACAGTGTAAAAACTACGCTGCAAATTTCAATGGCACATGTTTTAGTCGCCCACTAAATCCACATAATATGTAAAAAGAATTCAGACAGGTACAATGATTCGACTTCATGGAATATTTAAAATTGCTAAACGTTCTTTACAAATCAGCTCTGTACCGTGCGTCTGATAAACCATCGTTCTGATGGAGGTGTTTTGGGATCGAGTCTGCAAAAAGCCCTGATTTATTACTATGAAATACAACAGATGCCGTTAGTCTGCTATCATGAGTGAGTTTGGATTAAGGTATGTAAAGCACAGTATAGTTAATGATGATAGATCGGAATCTTGGGATTGGCTGTGGTGACCCTACACCGTTGATGGAAAGCATAGAAAATGGGGTTAGTGCGTGTCGGCTTGAGGCTCGTACAGTCTGAGGATTTATGGAGGCGGCGAGCAGCGGAGTGAAGAGGAGCAAAGTGAGTGATGTCAGCGCTTATAAACGCGGCCAGTATGGTACGAGCTCACACAGCCTTTAAAACTGTCAATCATCCCAAAGCACTGGAATTTCCTAAGTTTATACAGCAATGCCGCCTCACACACCTTCCTCAAATTATTACCCCGTGGATCAGGTGGCGAAAAACGGATTTGAATGTGTGGTCAGCCTTAAGATTGTTAGTACATTTACATTACATTATATTTGGCCATTTGCAGACGCTTTTATCCAAAGTGACTTACAACTATCCCAATGTAATGGATGGGGTCAGGACAAAGGGTTGACACCGCATCCTTGAAGCAATGAGGGTTGAGGGTCTTGCTCAAGGACCCACAATGGTAACTTCAGTGGACCTGGGATTTGAACCCTCAACCTTCAGATCAATAGCCCAACACCCTAACACGACTTGCATGTTCTCTACTGTTTAAAGGTCCTTTGTAAACTTATGCATTACAATACAATACAGTATTGGGGCACACCTCTTAATCAATGAATTAGGTGTGTTATTCTGTCATATTGCCACAGGTAAATAAAATCAAGCGCTTAGCCATACATTTTGGACAACATTATGCTTCCAAATTTGTGGAAACAGTTTGGAAAGGGCCTTTTTCTATCCAATAAAACCATGCTTGTGTGAATTTGGTGTGATCCATAGAGTGTATCTGACCCCACAAATGTTTTTTTTTCTGGATAAATGTTCTAAAAGCTCTTGTACGTGTTTATTATGTAGCGTTAGTTATGGCGTTAGTTATCGTCTTTGTGCTAAACATCAGTTCTACTTATTTATATCAAATTTTTTCAGTAGCTGCTTATGTTTAGTAGGTATAGTAATTATATATATATATATATATATATATATATATATATAGTAAGTATAGTAAATAATAAACATAAGTACTTAATTCTGAAGCTGAACCCAAACGCTTCCAAAATCTTTCATCACGGCAGAGAAAATGACATCCTACTTAAACAGTGCAACTGCTGTAAATGGCTTGTGTACAAAATTTGAATCTGTAATGAATGCATGCTTCACATATTACTAAAAATGTCGGTGAAAACCTAAATCCACTGCAATTCATTGTTCTTTGACAACAAAGCCTTTAAACATGTTTTCATGACTACATCGGTACTAAAAAAAATTAAGGTATTTCAAATGGTTCTTGAAAGCACCCTCAGCTCACAGTTCTGTGCAGGACATGTGGTAGGAGAAGAGGGGCAGGGGGAGAAATAAATAATGTAAGCGAAAAGAAGGGAACTATGCAAAGGTCAGGGCAACAGTGTAGGAGGAAGAAAGAGCTGAGAAATAGATACAGTAAAAAAGAAAAAATTAAAGGATGAGGTCAGTATAGCCATCAAGTTTTTTTAAGTTATATTAAAATTATTCAATACATTTAATGGTTCTACAGCAGTGCAGTAAGAACCCAAAGTATGGGTTCATACAAATCACATTTACAGGGAAAAAAAACCCTGAAACATCTCAAACCTGCAGTGTTTTAAAAGACACATTTAATTATGTTGGTTAAAACAAATCCACAAACTGATGCCTGCAAGATTTTTACAATTTCACAGGATTAGATGATTTTAGTAAAACTATTCTGGTAAGACTGATGGTCTCTAAAGTAAGGAGGGTTAAGGGTGTTGCTTAAAGACCCACATTGGTAACTTCAGTAAACCTAAGATTTGAACCCATAACCTATAGATGGGTAGCCCAACACCCTAATCACCGAGCCACCACCAAATGTATAAACGAGGCATCTATCAAAGGCCTTTTTCCTAAGCTGGGACCTCTTGTGATGCAAATATTTGTGTCAAGCCTTATGAGAAAATTGTCAGGTGAATGACATCCCAATGTAAGGTCTAAAAAATATTTACATCATCATGAAATGTGATAATATTCAGGCGAAATTCAGGTGCATACAGGCAAAAACCACAAAATGGGACAGTTACTGGGATGGACCCCGCTACATGACTTAGGAGTAGGTTGGAAAATCATTGCCGCTGTTGCATTGAGAAACGCAACCTGAAACTGTATTACGCAAGAAAAAACGTATCCAAAAACTGCTGGCAAGTTGTGAGGACCAAGTCATCTTATTGAGAGTTCTGTGGTCCATTGAGTGCATTTTAGCTCATTTTGGGGGGAAATGGAGGGTTTTTTTGGGCTGTCATGGCATAGGGGTGCAACCCCCATTGTGGCATTTTGTATCTGATCACTGCCCACTGATAAGATAAGATAAAGTACACTTTGAGGTCGAAAGTATTTAGACATTTCTCAGAATCTGTGAATTCAGGCAGAAAGGTGATGTGACCTGATGTTTACCTTTACATTACATTTACATTAAGTTATTAGGCAGACGCTTTTATCCAAAGCGACTTACAAGTATCCCAACTTGATGGTTGGGGTCAGAACACAGGGTTGAAACAGGACGCTGGAGCAATGAGGGTTAAGGGTCTTGCTCGAGGACCCACATTGGTAACTTCAGTGGACCTTGGATTTGAACCCCCAGCCCTGTGATTAATAGTCCAACCCCCTAACCACTGAGCCACCACTCCCTCACAAACAAAAACATGTTTAACTTGCAGGCCTATGTTTTTACAAATTAAGTTTGCACTAAAACGATTTTGGTTATCCTTTTATCTTCCAGTGAACTAACATTACAAACTGCAATTTTAGTGCATTTTTAGAAATACAGGTTATATACACACACATCACATTGTGCAGGCTGAAACCAAAAGCTACTGTAAGTGTTTAAACAGTGTAGGTTGCAGGTGTGAGCAATATCCCACGCATGAGCACACACTGATAATGAGCGCCATCAGGTAACACGATTACTGGACAGTCGGCACCCTCTTTCAAAGTAAAAGTCCTTGTGATCAACACTACCCCGTCTGTCACATCTGAGCCATCATGTACACACAGACTCACACACACACACACACAGGTGCAAGACGTGAACAAAGGCGAGCTCGGCTCTTCTGCACGGCCGGATCTTTTCTCAGCAAGGGCGCAGTTTGGAGAATTTGGCTCTGTCGCTTGGCATCTCGTCAGACTGATCTGAACAAAAAGCGATTGTGATGGAAGTGGGTCAGACAGCGGCTCGCCATTACAGCCCCCTTCACACAACTCTGAACTTCCCATGATGCTTCTCTCTGGGGAGATTCCTGCCAAAACTCCTCATTATACAACACAGCCTGGTTATTACACAGGAGGTGATGTGCTACCCATTATCCCCTGCGCCTACTTAGCAATGAGATTCAATGCTTTGGCAAACAAAAACCGTGACATGTCATCCAGAGAGCATCCCATCATACGCCTGTGTACTGCAGCTTATCGCTATACGTTCACAGAGCCAAATGTGGAGCTGCACCATTGTTCCATACTTTAAGGTGCAGCTGTGGAGAAGCCTGTTTTCCCTCATCTGTTTGCCGTTGTTTCCGTTCAGGTTTTCATCTGCGTTAACTTACAACATGCACATAAAAAACAGATGGAAATACAAACACACACACACACGGAGCAGAAAAAGCTGCATGTGAGGTCATCATCAGCGCGCGCTGGCTGTGATTCTCCTGTGCAGCTGCATTGAGCATTTAGAAACCATGGGGCCTCCACAGGGTGCTCGTATGATGACATCACTTCCTTTTGGATCTCGTTGCAAGCTCCATCTGAGAACACGCAACGCTCATCCTTATTGTTCCAAAAACAGTGCTTCAGTGAGAGGAACCGTTGTTCCATATTGAACCTTACAATCATGTCATTTACAGCCTGAAACCAGAGCTATATGACTGAAAGCATATAGACACCCATTTGTCTCTCGGGGTTCAGGTTAAATACTTTTGTTCTAAAGAAGTTTAATTCTTATATGGGTAGTGGTGGCTCAGTGGTTAGGGAGTTGGAAAATCAATCTAAGGGTTGGGGGTTCAAATCCCGGGTCCACTGAAGTTACCAATGTGGGTCCTTGAGCAAGACCCTTAAC
>JAOUQT010053862.1:0-10726 GCA_025769995.1 Xyliphius kryptos | reverse complement strand
TGGTGGGACTGGGAATCGAACCAGCAACCTTTAGGTTACAAGGCTGGTTCCCTAACCGCAAGCCTACAACTGCCCCACTTACTTTTGGTCTTTAAGTCCCACATTTATAAAGTGTATGTTTGTGAGATTGTTAAAAAGAAATGTGGTTTTATTTATTTCCGTTGTGGTATGAGTCATTCAGGTACACACACACACACACACACACACACACACACACATTTTTAATATAGTTTCCACTACTTTACCACATAAATGTGAGCGAGCACAGAAAGAATGAACTCATTTCCGATTCAGATTCCTGTAAATAGATATTTACGTTCTGTCCCCTCGAACCCGAGCGCCGTTTGTTTTCCATCAGAGTACTCCACCTTCAATCAGCTTATAAACACGTTTATATAACTGTCTCCTAACGGTCATAATCCGTTTTATTCACCTTTGTTTATTTTATATATATATTCACTTAGAAGGATCAAATGTCCCTCTCTTTGAAAGAAAAACACAATCTCATGTCATTCATAACTGATATTGTCTATTTCACTATTAATTTTAAATGTTTTAGATGATTTTTTTTAAAGAATAAAAATGTTTGTATATAGTTTGTATACAGAGGTTTATTTTGCATACGGTCCTATTATCAGCTGATCTCAGTCCTCTGATGGTCCGGTCAGCAGTCCAAGTTAAGGATGTTCTGTCTGATCGGTTGTTAGGACACTTTTGCTCCATTGTGATGCACAGCTGAAAAACGTTACACTAATAAGAGAGCACAACATTCTGGGTGAGTTCAGTATCTGAAGAATCAGCAGTTGTTGGTTTGATTACAGACTCCAAATGTCCAGAAAGTAACAACGTTCTTTAGAGAGCCGTCAGTCCGTTGTTGTGCTGAGGAAGGAAGGCGACTCAATGTGAGATGTTGCCAAGATGTTGCCTTCAAAGAGTGACACACACTGACTCTAACAAGGACAGAAAAAGGAGTGGGAGGCCCCGATGCACAACTGTGCAAGAACATAAATATTTTAGAGTGTGCAGTTTGAGAGAAAGACGCCTTATAGGCCGTATTTGGGCCAAAGAGAAAAGACATTGGACACTGTACGATTGGACGAAGGTGTTGTGGACAGATGAGTCCATGTTGGTGGTCTTCTGATCAAACAGAAGAACATTTGTGAGGTGCAGGACCGATGAAAAGATGCATCTCCGATGCTTAATGCCATCTGTGAAGCGGGGTGGAGGCAGCGTGATGGTCAGGGATGCTTTGGAGGAGGTAAATTAGGAGAGGTATACAGAGTGAAAGAGATCTTAAAGAAAGAAGGCTACCACAAGATTTTGGAACGCCGTGCCGTACCCTGTAGATGACGCTTGATTGGGGCCAATTTCCTCCTACAATAGGATAATGATCCCAAACACACCTCCAAATTGTGTCGACAAAATATAAGAAATAAGGGGTCAGCCGGAGCTCTGACTGTATGGAGTGGGAGATGCTACAGGAAGGAGGGGCTGAAATCACATCAGATCACCTCGAAAAGTTGACCGCTAGAATGCCCCGAGTCTGCCCGGCTGAAAAAGGTGTCTGTTTGATGAAGAACACCGACAAATTCTTTTATTTTATGAATTGTGTATTTTTGTGTAGTTTTGTTTAAACAGTTGGTTCCAGATTGTTTGTGTGTGTGTGTGTGTGTGTGTGTGTGTGTGTGTGTGTGTGTGTGTTCTCTGTCATCACTGAGGTCTCTGTTCTCTCAGGACACGGCGCTGGATCCAGGAGAGGACATGGCTTTGCTGTCCGTCAGTTTTGAGGACGCTGAAGCCACGCAGGTCTTCCCCAAACTCTTCTTATCCCCCAGTATAGAGCAGTAAGTACCTTTTGTGTCTTTTGATGTTTGATTTTTTGTTCGTTCTCCACATTTTTATTAAATTCCACTTCCAGACTTTTCGTTTCGTCGTGTTCCGTGTTCCATGCAGCTTCTGAAAGAGTCTGTTCATTGTAGATTTGGTTGAATATTTATTATAATTATTTAAGTGAGTCGTCATTTTGTCTGAGAGACCGTCTGTCATCTCGCTGCACTTACAGTTAATATCAGGGACTTCTCTTTTCCTCCAGCGGGTGGAATCGGAACTCTGATCGTGTTTTTCCTGTTGGTTTATTTAAACATGGAACCTTCTTTAAGATCCTGAACGTAAACAGATGCTCAGAGTGAGAACCATGAGACTCAACGTACACGGCTTCATGCGTTCACTTCTCCAAACCGCGGGGCGAATGGGGAAGTGAGTCGGGGTGCTGGCGTGTGGGCGGCGGCTCGTGTGTGTTTGGATGTTCTGGGTGTGTGAGTGCTGGTGGAGTGGCGCGGGATCATGAGCGCGTTCTTTCCATTTGTTCAGTCTCGGGTTTGTTAATGTTTCTCTGGTGGGAGTCATTTTTAGGAATCATTTGTCTCAAACGAGAGTTTACAGGAAGACAGGACTGAGAACATGGAGACATGGGAACATGAGGACATGAGAACATGGAGACATGAGAACATGAGGACATGGGGACATGGGAACATGGAGGCATGAGAACATGGAGGCATGAGAACATGAGGACATGAGAACATGGAGACATGAGAACATGAGGACATGGGGACATGGGAACATGGAGACATGAGAACATGGAGACATGAGAACATGAGGACATGAGAACATGGAGACATGAGAACATGAGGACATGGGAACATGGAGGCATTAGAACATGAGGACATGTTGATGGAGACATGAGTATCTGAGCACATGAAAACATTAGAACATGAGGACTTTGGGACATAAGGACATAAAAACATGAGGACAAGAGAACATGAGGAACAATAGAAAACATGAAGACATGAACATGAGGATGTGAGGACACAAACCTGAGACCATGAGGATGTAAAAACAAGAGGACATAAAAACATTAGGACATGAAAACATTGTCCACACTGTCCATGCTGTCCACATTCTCCTTGTGGTCCACAGTTGGTCCACAGAACTACAAAGCGATTAAAGTTCATGAACGAGTGATGAAACCAGTGGAACCTCACATCCAGACGAGCCGATGTTTACAGCTGTCCCTTCCCGTGTTCAGCTGTCCACATACTTGTGAAGCGGATGTCCTGAGCGGATCAGTGTTTACATCACAGTGACTCTGTACGTTTGTCAGCTCTGTGAAATATGAAGTAAAAGTTCAGTTGAATAAATAAATGAAGTGTTTCCTCTGGCACGGCGGCCCTGCGCGGGCACCCTCAGCTACGACTGGCACGCCGTCTCCGTCTCTCTGCCATCTGCTGTGGGTGGAGCCGCACAAGGTCACCGCCATGGAGCCAACGAACAAACTTCATCATGTCTTAACAAGAGACAGATCTCTGTGGGCAAGGTCACCTCATACCCACCCCGGGGGGAGGGGGGGTGGTGCCATCCTAAATTCACCCAGACGTGCCTCACCAGAGAGACGGGCGACGCCAGTGCTCACTCTCCACCCGTGTCATGTTCTATCTGTCACACGTCCACCCCACGCTGCACCAGGGCACCGCAATGTGGTTCCGCAGAGGCGTGACCTTGGCAGGGGGGGGGGGGGGTACATTTTGTGTGTGTGTGTGTGTGTGTGTAAGATTTTATTGTTTAGTTGTGAACGTTTGTTTAATGTCACTTTTGTTCCACAGAATGAGTCAGTGTTTGAATCAGGAATCATTTATGTATTGAATCAAAGTTTGTGTTTTACTCACAGATCATTTATTTTATAACTGAAACTTTTTTGGCTCTTAAAGAATCGGAAGGCATTCACTATTTTTTTTTATTAAGAGTATTAAGTGCTTCAATCAGGAGTCATTTGTGTTTAGATTTGAATCATTTAATTCTATATAACATTTGTTTGATTCTTTTAGATCAGTTGTTTAAAATAGAATCATTTGGTCATCCTTCAGATTCAGTTTACTTTCTAAGGATTGAGGTCATTCGGATGTTAGGAATCATCTATAATTATATGATTCAGTTATTAAATAATGAATAATTTTAGCTTTGATACAAAGAGGAATCAATGCTTCCATCAGGAATCGTTAATTTTGTAACAAAACTGAAACAAAGCAGTAAATAATTAAATCATTATAATCACTTCGTTCATGTTCGGTGACTCGGGAGTTGTTTGGTCAATAATGAGATACTTACCATTAAAAAAAAGATCGATTTAGGAATCATTTACAAATAAACAAGAATTTTATTCCTCTTTAATCTAATGAGTCATCTGATGAATCAGGAGTCAGTCTGTTGAGGCATCATCTCATTAACTTAAAATGAGTCAGTGTTAAAACGAGGAGTCGTTTAGTCATCAATAACATATTGTTTACTTAATGAACCAGTTCTTAGAAAATAAATAACATTTATTTTTTAGTGACAGATTATTCTAACCTTAGATAATGGTCCCTTTACACTGATTCAGTAGCTTAGTGAATCATTTAGTAATCATTGTGACACCGTTCTGTTAAATGAGTCATAAGCAAGATTTGTTTAAGAATCATTTAATCTCTTTATGCTCGAGTGACACAGTGTGTATATGATGTGTATATGTGTTTAAATGGGTTCCTTTTCTATTTAAAATGATTCAGTCATAAATATGATTCATTTTACTCCTATGTAGTGATTCAGAGTTGGAATCAGGAAATTTCATTTACAAATTCAATACGTTGTAATACAAATGATTCAGATGTTGAATTAGGAATTTTTCAGTAGTAAATATGATTCATGTCACTTCCTGTAATACTGGATAAGAAATGTACGTCATTATTGGTTTTATTATTATGGGATTTAATTTGTGACCAATAAGCATCAGAGATTCAGTGATTCATTTTACTATTAATAAGATTATTTTTCTTCTTCCTTATAATGATTTGGTATTTAAATCACAAATCATTTAGTCTTAAAATATGCATTTCCCTTCTGATTTAGTCTTCAAATTGGGAATCATATAGCGTTCATAAGTTTGAATTTACATTGTTAGAGAATGAATGACGAATCACTTATTTCAAATTTTTTTTAAAAAAGGTACACTTGAAGATTCTTTAGTAAATTATATCACACCATTAGAGTGATTCGGTTTTTGACTCAGGAATCATCTTATATAAATGAGATTGTTCTACTTCCTTATAGTGATTTTGTCTTTGAATAAGGAATCATTTAGTCTTCTAAGATTAATTTCCTTCTTTGATTTGATTCAGTATTTGAATCAAGAAACATTTAGTCTTATAATATTTGTTTCCTTTCTTGAAAGTGATTCAGTATTTGAATCAGGAATCATTTAGTCTTACAATATTTCTTTCCTCTCTTTAAAGTGATTCAGTATTTGAATCGATAGGATTCACTTATAATGTTCATGATGACATGGTGTTTGAATCAGGAATCATTTCACATCCTTAGGGAATAAAATGTTGAATCATTTGATTCTGAAGAAGGATTTTAGTGATTCGTTGTTTGAGTCAGGAATCATTTTGCGATCTCTCTGCTGTTTAATATAAAATAAAGATTAGATTAAATGAACCCCAATCTTCAGCTGATTTAGATTTTAAAGCTTTCTGTTAGTGAGCTGTTTATTATGGTCTGGATTGGGCTTCAGTGTTTGTATTAGATGTGTGGATGTGGGGTTGGTGTTGCCATTGGCACAGCTCGGGTTGATTCCCGGTGGATAAGCTCCAGCCTGGGTAAGCTGTCCCGGTGTTTACTCTTTAAACCCCAGCGGAACATCTGAGCGAGTCCGTGCTCCATCTCAAAGCTGTCCTGAAGGCTAGCGCTGAAACATCGCCTCCAGCCTGAGATGGTGCGAGCCCCCCTGGATCAGGCACAAAGCGAACGCGGGCGAGTGAGTGGGACTTGTGAGAGGAGAAGGCAGAGAAAGGTCTGTCTCTCAGCAGAACATCAACCGAATTCCAGTCCCTGTGCTGTTTCTGAGTGCATCTCCGTTCTCCCCGTGCCCTTCCGCATCCGCACAGATCTGCCTTTCCCCGCCGAACCTTTCACACTTCAAACATCAGCAGCGCCGCAGCCATCGCTGCACCGCGCGCCCACACACTCGGCTCGGGTATTATTAGAGTAAAGCACTTGCTGGGTTTTAAAGTGGACTTCACGTCCCTCTCCTCCAGCTTCCACGCTGTGCGTTTCAGCCGCAAACTCCTACACACGTCTATATCTGCGTAGAAGGTCCTTCTTTTACCTCTTTACATCTATTTAAGAGACGCATTGTGTTTTTAATCATTATCTGTGTGTGTTCTTCATCATTCTGCTTCTCCGTTGGCTATCAGACCTCTGCTTTTATATAAAAGAGGAGTGTGGGCTCCGTCTCGGCTTCAGCTGGAACATGTTCTCCATAGCTTGGAACCGGTGTATACCGCGTTTAACCAGAGGAACCTACAGACGCGGTTACATCATCAGTTTGGCCTTAAGGGCCCCATGGTGCATCCACCTTCACACTGTTCACTCCTGACCTCCCTGTGTATCTGATTTATCTTCATCTTCTTAATCTGTACCTCAAGTTCAATCCTGAACCCCCAAAGAACAAAGAATATAGAGAAACTACAGAATGTTCTGTAACTGTAAAACTACAAAATCCATGTACAGTGGGCCCAAAAAGTATTTACTCAGCCACTGATTGTGCATGTTCTCCTTCTTAGAAAGATGAGAGAGGTCTGTCATTTTCATCATTGGTAGACTTCATCTCTAAGAGACAAAATGAGATCTATCTTGGTACAGTGATGTTTTGGGGCTGTCGCTGGGCAACACACACCTTCAACTCCCTCTACAAATGTTCCATGGGGTTGAGGACGGGATAGGCCTCTCCAGGAGCTTGAAATGCTTTTTACGGAGCCACTCATCTCAGAATACAAAACAGCCCCAAAGCATGATGTTTCCACCCCCATGCTTCACAGTAGGTATGCTGTTCTTGGGATGCAACTCAGCATTCTTCTTCCTCCAAACACAAGTTAAGTTTTTATCAAAATTTTGGATTTTGGTTTCATCTAAGCACATGATGTTCTCCCAATCCTCTTCTGGATCATCCATATACTCTCTGCAAACTTCAGACGGGTCTGGTAGCCTTCGTTACTTTGGTTCCAGCTCTCTGCAGATCGTTCAGCAGGTCTCTCACTGTGGTTCTGGGATTTTTGCTCACCGTTCTCATGATCATTTTGTTTCCAAGATCACCTACAAGGGGTGTGGTTGAGGTGTTTATCAATGTGAAGTTTGGGGGTTCAAATCCTAGATCCACTAAAGTTACCAATATGGGTCCTTAAGCAAGACCCTTAACCCTCATTGCTTCAGGGATTCTGAACCACCCTGTGTTCTTAAAGCATCTTCTAAATGACCAAATGTAAATGAGTTTGGAGTCTGACTGTTTGATGCAGTGGACCGGTGTCTTTTATACAGAGAATGAGGACAAACAGGTGCCGTTAATACAGAGTGGAGGACAGAAGAACTTCTTAAAGAAGAATCCACGATGACAATGACGGACCTCTCTCATCTTTCTAAGTAGGAGAACATGCACAATCAGTGACTGACTGAATACTTTTGTTTGATTGCGTGTGAAGCAGGTATAAACCCGTTCTGTTTTTGGTTCTGGACCGTGCTCTGACTTCTCTCTGCCACTGTGTGTTCATCAGCGGCGGCGTCCCATTGACATGGCAGCACGTCTCCATGGAAACGTGGGGTCTATTATCAGTGTTACGAGTCTCTTTGTTGTCGTTCATTTCCCGGCGTTTTGTCCGGCACCGTCGCGTTCTGACATGATTATCGAGGCCGAAGTCGCTCTGACAGACAGCCATTCAGGAAGTTCAGGAACCGAGTCTCTGACAGCTGAATGAAGCTGAGTGACGTTCCCCGCAATTTTACGTTTGCGCCTTTATTTTCCCGAATCCGGCAGCGAGCGCCGTGCGACGGTGAGAGACGTGACTGACAGGTTCTCCATCCGAACCTCCGTGTGGCTGTGTGATCGACCCGCAATGGCAGTAACGTCCCGGAAAGCCGTTAGTACAGCGGTCCCATCGTCAGGGTTACGTGTGTGACATCATCAGGACGGTAATGAGGTCATGTCCTTTGATGGTCAGGTTAAAATAGGAGGGTGATGTCCCGACGTGTAGTTCTGCTTCAGGTAATTGTGCTCCAGCAGATCCGGGTCCTATCCCGTGTAATCTCAGTGTATTCACACAGCCAGCTGCTCCGCCCAGTTATTACGTTTTAAAACTTTGTACCCGGCTCCACCTGCACCGCCGGCCGCAGGTCCTGGATCAGCCGCTGTGGGGTCCGGGTGCGAGTTCTTCTCTCAGAACTGGATTATAAATATTATAAAATTATGGAGCGACCCCTCTAACTTTCTATTTCTCCACCATCATCACTTTCTCTCTTCATCCTTCCTGTGTCCTGTCACCCCATCGTCTCTCGCCCTCCTTCCACTCAACGCCCAAAATGCTCCCCTGTTCTTCTCCAGTCATCCTTTCACCTTCCCATCCGTCTGTCTCTCGGTCCCTCTACCTCTCTTTCTCTCGGGTTCTTCCATCTCTTCATGTCTGGGGTCCTCCACTCGTTCACCTTCCTTTATTAAACTCACTAAGGAAGGCTCGGGGGGAGGGGGGGCATTGTAGAATTGAGTGGGGAACACAGTGGTCCTGTTCTATTCTCACTGAGGAGTCTGTCTGAGGTCAGCGGGTTCCACATGTTCTGCCTTGTTTTGGAAAAAAATGATCATTTGTTTGATAATGTTCTTGTTTTTGTGTTAGAACTCCGTCAACTTTTGGAAAAATATTTTGACATTTAAATAAACCATGAATAAAACTCTGATTTTTGGATTCTGTTTCAGAAAGTCTTCTCTGTTTTTGCTTTGTCTCCTCCATGTCTCCTCTGTATCTCTTCTGTGTCTCCCCCGTGTTTTCTTCATGTCTGCTACGTGTCTTCTCTATGTCTCCTCTGTATCTCCTCTGTGTCTCTTCTGCATCTTTTCTGTGTCTCGTGTGCCTCTGTTTCTCTTCTGTGTCTCATCTGTGACTTTGTTTCTCCTCTGTCTCTCCTCTGTTTCTTCTCTGTGTCTCCTCTGTAACTCTGTGTCTCCTCCGTGTCTCCTCAGTGCATTGGGAGGACCTTCAGCTCTGCATATCCCGGCGTTTCCTAATGGAGGCTGTCTGATCGACTACGTACCACAAGTCTGTCAGTTACTCACCAACAAGGTAAATAACCACTGTGTGTGTGTGTGTGTGTGTGTGTGTGTGTGTGTGTGTGTGTGTGTGTGTGTAACTCTTATTCATCACATTCAGGTGGTTTACTCCCACAATGCACCTGATCAGGTAATTTGGACACCCGTTGGGTTAAATCGCCTGATCAATGATAAATGTGATGAATAGAGGATCGTCAGTGGAGATTATAATCCGGTTCTGGATGATGGAGCAGATTAAAGATGTGGTGCGCTGCACTCCTGAAGCTCCACAGGCCAAAAGAATCATGAATTATTAATACGCTGCGTTGACGGCGGACGCAGAGCCGCATGGCTGCACACCGCTGCGTGGGCTCCGTTCTCCACGTTGTTCCGTGCGCTCCGGGCCTGGAAGCAGAGTGGAGCTGACAGGTGGAGACGCGGCGGAGACGGCGAGTTGTGTCAGGGGCCGGGGGGGAGGCCTCTGCCCACCGTTCGGTTCTCCTCGCCCGAAGAGGAGAGCGCGTCCACACAGACAGCTCGCATAATCAGACCTCGTACCTCCTCCCACGGGTTCACCGACTCTGCTCACCTCAGTCCGGGTCAGGAGGACGGAGAACTGCTTACAACCAAAAGTATGTGGACAGGGTTGAAAGGAATCGCAATGTCAAGTTTTGACCTTGTAGGTTCTCAGGAAGTGAGAGAATTAACGCTGAGAGAGTGAGAGCTTCAGCGTTTATAGCTCTGGATATCTGAATGGAGAACAAACTACAATATTTATATACACGACTCAAAAACTAACGGGACAACCCGGAGGAAACCCACACAGACACGGGGAGAACATGTAAACATACGGTCATTTATTTAAAAAACTGAATCACAAACACAAAGTGTAAATAAGTTTCACTCTGATTTCAGTAAATGTGTATGTTTGTTGTTCAGCGCCTGCACTGCTGAGACTCTCTCCTCAGGTCCTAACCGTCTTTCAGCTTTATCGATCGTTTTACACAAATCAATCAATCGATCAATCGACAGACAGACAGACAGATTGGATTTTGATGAAATGGAATGATTGTAGTTTGTTTTTTGTTTGGTTCTGATTTATTAAAAGTAATTTATGGGAAAAAAACAGTTTGGGACAAAAAGCAGATTTTAAACGCGAACATGCGCCGACGCGTCAGAAACCTGGGTGACCGCGGTGTGGACATGTATGACATCACAGCGCAGGACGGATGACTTGAGTCATACTTATAAAATGTGATGATGAAGGAATCTTCTGGAAAAGTGCTGACAGCAGAGCGGGCTTCTTGTGGGAGCAGGTGTGTGGACTTGTTGCCCTCGGAACAGAAATCACACACCATCGCTACACACACACACACACACACACACACACACAGGAAGTGGGCTTATAAAATACAGGCACATATTTCAGCGGTGACTCACCGCCCCGCCCCCTCACGCAACCTGCCCATGGTACGGTCAGGTTCGCCCCCGGCGAGGGTGTGGAGTGCACTTAGCCAAACTTCCTGCCCCGCCCCGCCCCGGTCTGCAGCCCAACCACGAGAGGTG
>JAOUQT010053853.1:0-10726 GCA_025769995.1 Xyliphius kryptos | reverse complement strand
AGCCATTGATCTTATTTTGAGTACATCATTTTATATTAATGAAAGATTTCAAGATTATATTTAAAATTATAGAATTTTAAATAATAATTGTTGGGCTCTTTGATGGGCCCCCCTGGCCACGGGGCCCTGGACAACAGACCCGGTTGTCCCCCCCTGTCGACGGGGCTGCTTATTAGTAATTGGTGTCAGCTGTGTCTCGTCATGTGAATCCCCTTGTATGTGTATTTATACCCTGCACTTCCCTTTGTGTGACGTTGGAACATTAATGATTGTTACGTTTGGTTGTGTTGCGTGTTGTCTGTTTCCACCCGGTGTCTCTCTGCAATAAAAGACCATTTTCCCACCATCTACAGCCTGGGACTTTGTCCTTTTTGACCGTGGCATCACCTGGACGTGACACAGCCTGTCACTTGATTTTCCACTTTGATTTTGAGTATGAGTCCAAATCCAGACCTCCATGGGATAATAATTTTGATTTACATTTTATTCATTTTTATGTTATTTTGTTCTCAACGCATTACACTATCTGCTACATAAAGATTTTCGACTGAAATATTTTATTCATTGAGATCTAGGATGTGTTATTTTTGTGTTACCTTTATTTTTTGAGCACTGTATAAGACCGAAAAAAAAATGTAAAGTGTAAATATTTGTTTAACATTTAAATTGAATAGCATTCACATTTTTCTCCATTATGTTTTTGGAGCTTTATTGTGGACGTCGATTTACCATTTAGCGATCTTAATTCCGCTCTGGTATTTATTTTATGATTTCATTATTCAACTCCATCATGTTTCTGCTTTTTTTCTTTGATGGGAAGCTGGATCTGGAAGCTTTTTGGTCCCGTGATGGAGCTAAAGGTGAAGCATTAACTTCACTTTTACTTTGCAAGGAAAACTTAACGGGTACAATAAGACATATCTTTCTCTGCAGCTCTCGAAGGAGGCGGACGCCTTGCTCCTCTTGTGTTATTCTGCTTAGCTCTGTGTCCTGTGCTACTGTGCTGGTTTCTCTGGATCAGTTACTCAAACAAAAATCCATCAATTGGTGTCAATAAAATTTAAAGAAAAAATAAAAGACCAATTGATTAGTTCCATCAATTGGTGTCAATAAAATTTAAAGTGCAATTAATTAGTTCCATTTTCATTTGAGTAACTGATCCAGAGAAACCAGCACAGTGGCACAGGACACAAGGGAAACTTAACGGGTAGGGTTCGGGGGAGCCAGCGCGTCCGGATGGAACATCAGTGGTTGCATATACGTGAGGGAAGGGGAGAGCAGTATGCCTTTCACCCCATTCCATTAAGGACATCAAAGATGTTTATCTGTTTGGATTCATGATCACAAGAGCTCTGCTAATTGGATTGGGCATTGTGCTGGTGTATCGGGAAATTAGAGATGTTGGGTCAGCCCCAGAAACTGCCCAGCTTGATTGATGGACCAGCGAGACTGATGAGTACTCGCCCAATGACTCTGGCGCGTAATACGGATTAAATCTTGGAGAATCTCACAGCTCCGTAAGGACTAAATCTAATCTGCCATTTTGAATACTCCGCTCCTATCTCAGTTTAGGTCACCTTGGACTCCCGGCAGCTGTTGGGGAAGGAAAAGAAAAACAAATTCCTCTAGAGTGATTGTAATCATGGAAATCTGCTGCACTCCCTTGGCCAGGCCATAAACTCATTTTTCCTAAATGTGGCCACGCCTCCACGGCTCCACTTCAGATATGTGCGCATGCGTGTGCTGAAGCCTCTGTGCTATGTTGTGTTGTTATGTCTAGTCGAGTCGATAGCGCCTCACGAGCTTCTAGTACCCGCTCCCTCTTGTGTTTCTGTGCTTGTGTGTGTGCGTGTTTTTATATGTTTCAACACTGTGCTCTATTAGTGTTTTTTTCATCATGTCTCTCTCCTAATGTATTTCATATTCTGTATCTTCTTCAGCAGAATTTCCTCTTGTGGAACTAATAAAGGCATCAGTCAATTAATCAATCAATTTCATGTGATCAAGCCTATTAAATTAGACGCAAATGGCAAAAATTGAAGAGAAGTAATTTTCTAGGTAATTTCCGTGATATCCAAAGTCAATGAAAAAGAGGATCCACTGTATTCATATCTGTCTTCATATTTGTATGTATTCATTCCTATCCCTCTGTGCGAAAAGTTCTATAAAACCCTTTTAGTACGCAGTGTAATTAAACTCATTACCGTTTGCAGCGGTTCTACAGGTAGGTTTGCCACCCTTCTGAAATAAAAATAAGCAACGCCCCACCTCGTCCCATGGGCCATGACCACCACGGGCCAGACTTTTATGTTGTGGGGTGTCCACAGCAGTGCTATGATTTTTTTCGTGTGAATTGTTGTTAGGCTACGATCAGGTAAGCAATTAGCCCTAATTAAATTTCAAAAATTCATTACCAATAAACAGATTTTCTTATAAAGTCAGGTTTATTTATTCGTAAATAAAATCTGATTGGTTGGAGAGTGCCGCAATGACCTGGGATAACAGATTGTTATTAAAAATTGAACAGTGTTTATGTTATGACTAAAAGAATGTCAGGTCATCCAAACAGTTAAACCGCATTAATAACAGAATTCATTTAATGATCACAGAACAGGGTATTTTTCAAAATATAAACATTTTGACACAAATTACAAAAACAAAGTATAAAACAAATAAAATACAGGACGGCCAAATTCGCTCCTCAGCGCCGGGGATTCCCATGTCTGCGTGGGTTTCCTCCGGGTTTTAAAATAAAGTGCATGTCAATAGAAAATTAAATTAAACTTTCATTTCAGCGGAGTGCCGTTACACCTCTTCCCGTGGATTTCCTATTTAGGGTGAGCTGAAAGGTGGAATGAACGTGGTGTTCCTGTAATTACAGTTGGCGTCATTCAGAGGATAATGAACAACTTGACGTGATTGCAGTTTCTGACCACAAGGTGGTAGTATTGCTCTATTATTCCTGGCAGCATCAGCAGCAGTAGTAGTAGTAGTAATAATAATAATAATAATAATAATAGTGTTTTTAATAATTCTCCCAATTAACCACTGAAATCGTGCTATTGATGCTGAATCAGAGAGATTTTTGGGAGACACCATGTGAGTAGACCTGGGAGGTGAAACTGAGCCATAAGTATAAGGACTGATCAATAATGCATGAGTCAATGAAACATGGATTTTTCTCTTCTCTGGGATGTAATTGGCTGCCCGAGGCTTCAGCAGTTCAAAGTCTGACCCGAACTCATCTTACATTTACCAGACTCTCTTTCTTCGGTCCTCCGCTCATCCCTCTTTGTGAGCTGTCTCCTCGTTCTACTCCTCCTCCTCCTCCTCCCTCTGTTCTCTATTCTCCATGTCGTAATTAAGATCTCTTTGTGTCTCCTCCATCAGTCCTGCGTTGTTGGCTCCTGTCTGATACTTCACAAGGACAATAGGAGGTAAGAGGGAGGTTCGGGCATTCGCAGGGGCCCTGCTGAGTACCACTTGGCCTTTAAACAACAGAGCCATGTACCCGATGAGCCCCACACCATCACCATGGGCCCCCCTCCCAACTCATCATCTCCATGTCAAGTGTGGACTGGAGGCTTTGTTTCCCATTCTCATGGATATTAATGAGATCAAATAAAGAATGAGAGAGTGGCGCAAGGTCATAAATCTGCGAATGTTTGGTGCTGTAAGAGTTCTGTCAGTTTTGTACGCTCAGATGGATTTATCCTAAATAACTATCAAACAAAAGTGGGGACAAGCAGAGGCAGATTAAAGATACAGATCAGTGGTTTTTAAAATAACACCACTGAAAAAGCCATCACTTATGAACAGAAATTATTCCAACATATGATTTCATTCCATTCAGGAAGGAGCTCCTCACATTGTACGACGTACCTAATAAAATAGCCAGTCAGTGTTTATGTTCCAAAGATGAAAGCATGCAGCAGAAACAGTGCTGTATAAATGTATTATTCATAATCTTTAAGGCATCGATTATTAAAAATGTAAAATATACCGTGAATTACAAATGCAACCTGGCGTCAAGGAGAAGTCAAAAGGTCAAAGGTCGCTCTGGCGGAGCTGCAGGGCCACCTGTCAGTGAGAATATGAGTTCTTTATTCATCTTTTTTTAATCTAATCTAATATTCTTGTGCTTGTGTTTGTTCATGCGCAAAAGAAACAATGGTTGCCATGACTACTATATCTCTCATAAACAACAGTTGCCACGACTACTATAATCCTTTATAAACAAGAGTTGCCATGACTATATTATTGTATAGAGGTATTGAGGTTAAGAGAGTGAAAGGTTCCAATGCAGTAAATCCAGATATACAGTGGGGCCAAAAAGTATTTAGTCAGCCACTGATTGTGCATGTTCTTCTACTTAGAAAGATAAGAAAGGTCTTTAATTAATCATAGGTACCCTTCAACTATGAGAGACGAAATGAGAAAAAAATCCAGGAAATAACATTGTGGAACTTATGGTGAAAAATAAATATTTGGTCAATGACAAAAGTTAAACTCACCAGGTTTCACACACTGTAGCTGCTATCTCTAGAACAGTGATGTTTTGGGGCTGTTGCTGGGCAACATGGACTTTCAACTTCCTTCACAAATTGTCTATGGGGTTGAGGTCTGAAGACTGGCTAGGCCACTCCAGGAACTTGAATGCTTTTTATGGAGCCATTCTTTTGTTGCTCAAGAGGTGTGTTTGGGATCATTGTTATGCTGGAAGACCCAGCCACATTCCATCTTCAATGCTCTTATGGAAGAAGGTTTGGGTTTAAAATCTCTCGATACATGGCCCTGTTCATTTTACCACAGCATGGATCAGTCATTTTATGCCCTTTACAGAAAAACACCCCAAAGCATGATGTTTCCACACCCATGCTTTACAGAATTTCTGGTTCAACTCAGCATTTTTCTTAAAAATTTGTAGTTTTTTATTTATCAAAATGTTTGATCTTTCAACTGACCACATGATATTCTCCCAATTCTCTTCTGGATTTTCCATATGCTCTCTGGTAAACTTCAGACCGGCCTGGACATGTATTAGTTTAAGCAGGGGGACACATCTGGCATTGTAGTATTTAAGTCACTTACTGCTTTGTGTGTTACTGATTGGAGCCTCTTCCCAGCCTGGTGCAGGTCTACAGTTTTCTTCCTGGTGTCCTTCTACAGCTCCATGGTTTTGGCCATGGCTAAGTTTGGAGTCTGACTGTTTGAGGCTGTGGACTGGACAGGTGTCTTTTATACTGATAACAAGATAAAACAGGGGCCATTAGTACAGGTAAGCAGTGAAAGACAGAAGAGCATTTAAAGAAGTTACAGCTTTGTGAGAGCCAGAAATCTCCTTGTTTGTCGGTCAATTTACAAACAAATTCTTTAAAAATCCTGCAATGGGATTTTCTGGATTTCTTTTCTCATTTTGTCTCTCATAGTTGAAGTGTACCTATGATGAAAATTACAGACCTCATCTTTATAAGTGATGAATTGCACAAACAGTGGCATTGCACAAACAGTGGCAAACTACAGTATATACAGTCCCACTGTATTAATGCATGCTAACATCAACACCTTAGTATTTGGATGGTTGATGAGTAATAAACAGCACCTCACCTGGGTGATATTTGCACCTCCACCTGCCACAGTTTTAGATCCAGGCTATATCCTAAAATAATTAATGCACATGAAAGAATTAAAATACACTACAGCTTTAGGACAGAAAAAAAAGGTTTTAAAAAGTCTTTTGTTTAAACAACCGAGCACATGCACCGTACGCTACCGCAGTAAGGGAGCGACCATAAATATTTGATCTGGTTGTGAAATATGGAGTCATGTTTTATTGAAAGCTGTAAGTTTAGCCTCGGAACAGCCATCCGTTCTTTCATTCCACACCGCTGTTTCACTGTTCACACCCTACTGGAGGTAAAATAAAAGCTCCAGAAAGAGAAAGGCATAAAGAAAGATGTTCTTGGTTTATTGTTAAGGTGATAAAATACACAATGTATTTATTTTAATTTATAGATTAACGCTTTAAATCAGACGTCCAGATGAAATACGAAGGAGTGAAAAGTGTATTTTACAGCTTAAAGTTCCATTCTATAGTCCATCTGTTTCTCCATAGCAGGTGTGTCCTCACTTTTTTGGTCTTTTTCAGTGAACAGGTCTTATGGTGTTCATCTTTTCTTAAAGCCTTAATGTTTAAACCTTTTACACACATCACATTGATATTATTATCAATACTAGGCAGTCCACTAAAAATATTCCTACTATTATTCTTATGATTTGCACTAAATGGTGTGAGCCAGGAGAGAGGGGTCTCAGTAGACGCTGATGCCAATTCTCAAGCAGGCTTCCAAATGATTGTCAGTGAGGTTGGAGCGATATCTGGCCTTTAATTTTCATCTGGGTAAATGTTTGGCTACTTTTCTTCCGGTAGTAAGTTCCAAAACAGCCCAGTAGAGGCTCTTGACTTCATCTGAATGTCAGTTTACAAGGATAAAGTTTTGTCTTCCAAAGCAGATCCGAACTGAATGTAGCATTTAAATCCTCTCAAGTTCAAGTTCAAGTTCAAGTGTTTTTTTTTTATCATTTCAACAATATACAGTGGAGTACAGTATATAGTGGAACAAAACAAAGTACTCCAGGAAAAAGGTGCTACACAGAACAGCAATAACACAACTTAACATAAAGTGCAGGTGTGCAACAGCTTGTGCAAATTAAAATTACAATAGATACAAGGCAATATACAAGTGATCAAGTGATGTATTAAAATGAACAGGTGGCCTACTAGTCGTGTGAGCCACAAGGTGCAAAATATGTCCAAGGTTATTAATGTAAAAGGTAAACAGTGTATAGCAAATTATTTTTAGCAGTACTTGCCTATGCAAACAGTGTACAATATATTAGCAACAATTTGTCCATCTTTGATATTAGAAGTGTATGTATGTGTATTGAAGAATTAAATAATCATCACAGATTTAAGCAAAGTGTGGTGCGCAGCAGAGCTCGTCATCCACGATTGAGCAAACTGCTTCCCCACAGCACCACACTGATTTAAAAGAGTTAATGTCTTTCATGCATTTATAAAAATTGAAATCAATAAAAATTGTGTTAGTTTGTTCTTTCGGCTGATGTACGCGGCCATTTTACTTTGTTCTAGAAGAAAGTTGACCAGTTGACACTTGAACTTGTGTTTTTGACTTAAATCCAAGGATAAAAACTTGTGGTGTGAAAATGACATTAAGAGGATGTAAAACAGAACTTAAAATGACAAAGAGAGAGAGAGAGAGAGAGCGAGAGAGAGACTTTTTTGACTTTTGAAACCGCTTTATTTAACCAAAATTACGTTCTCATATGCAGTAAAAAGAAAACTCTGAAAACAATCACCAAAATAAAGATCTACACATGTTTAAGTGAGAGAGAGGGAGAGCGAGAGAGAGAGAGAGAGAGAGAGACTTTTTGACTTTTTAACAATGCTTTATTTTAACAAAAGGCTAAATTTCAAAGGGTATCAAGAAGAGACCTTTTAAGAAACATTGAAGAATTAAACCATCACCACAGATTTAAGCAAAGTGTGGTGCGAAGCAGAGCTCATCATCCTGGATCGAGCAAACTGCTTCCCCGCAGCACCACACTGATTTAAAAGAGTTAATGAGAGAGCGAGAGAATGAATCAGAACCATACTGTACATGGAGGAGGAATGAATAAATCAGCCCCTACCTGAGATGAGACTGAGAAGGAGGACGATGTTTAACTGAAGAGGTCCTGCAGGTGGGAGCTTCATCCCTCGCTCTGATAGATGAACATGAACTAAAAAGCCAGAACCTACATCCTCTGGTTCCTCTTTTCTTACCTGCCGTTTGATCTGACCGTCATTTCATCATTTCTGCTTTTAATTTCATCAGTGCTTCATGTTCCGCAGCTGAATCAGTCCAGGCTTCAGCTTCCAATAATTACATTCTCTCACTGACCACCTTTTTAGGTTCACCTCCATATTTTTGCACCCCCCTGTTACAACACCTCCGTCTTACTGCACCTTCCTCTAACTGCACCCCCCGGTTACTGGACCTCCCTCTTACTGCATATCCCTTATACAAAACCTTCCAGTTACTACACCTAGATGTTATATCATGACACCTTCTTGTAGCTACCATAGAAAAAAATACCAACTGTGCAGCAACAGAGCTTCTGTCTGATTCTACATCCACAAGGTGGAGCAATAAGAACATCTGCTCTGTGGGTCCTGATCTGAGAACAGAGTAACAACACCACATCTAAACATCAGCTATGAACAAAGCTACTGATTCAAACTAAATGGTTCTGTGACTCAGGAATCAAAATCCAGTTGGATCGTAAACAATAAAGATTTTTTTAATAAGTCGAAAAACTGAACAAGAGAGTTTATAATCACTTCCTGTTCACTGGAAGGCCGTGAATTTAAAAAGAATTAGTGTTTCACACTTCTGCTTCCCAGAGCACAGCAAAAGAATCAGTGTAAATGAATCAGATGGGTTTTTTCAGTCAGGGCTTTTGGTTTATAGTTTAATTAGTACGAGGTTTTAAATGAATCAGATTTCTGCTTCGTAAATGATTCGAAGGGAATTGAACGGTTATTTTAGTACAACAGACTGTTTACTGGTTGAATCTCTTACGTGTGTGTGTGTGAATCTGAACGTGTGTGTGTGAATCAGAACGTGTGTGTGTGTGAATCAGAACGTGTGTGGGGGGTGAATCAGGTGGAACTGTGGATGAACCGAACCAAACTGAAGGTGAACTGCTTTGGATTTTGGAAGAACCATGTAGATTTTCAGGGTAATTTTAAGGTAAAAAGAGTTTATCAAGTCAAATACATCTCTATTGTACAATCGAACCAAAATACAGATTTTATAAAAGTTTCACCACAAACTTAAGATTCAAAGACCTCAAACTTTTCACCATGAGTCACAGAGTGGGCTCTGTTCTGGGAAGCTGAGCCAGGCAGTAGGGGTCTTCCGGAGCTTTGGATTTCTGGGTGGTGGCGTAAACACTTATGGGCGTGGTCTCTTTGAAGTGGATCTCGTTGTAAAGGGCAGGTGCAGTATCCTGCTGAAGAGAATCTGACGTTAGGTCTGATATTACGAGACATTGTGTACAGTTTAGGAACTAAGTACAGAAAGTTTCACACTTCTGTTTTTATATAACGGCTAAACTTCCATTTCATTCAAATAAATAACAAACAGGGTTTTCCGCTGCCTCTGACCCCATCGACTGACCTCGCTGCTGTTCACAGTGTTTACTCCACAGGAGGACGAGGTGCCACCTGGACGACACAGAAGGTCATGTGATCATTCCATCATCAGATACAGCATTAGATTCATGAAGGCATTAACTGAGGTTAACAGGAACAGAAACCTAATTCTGATCTGCTGGCTGTTCATGAACACAACAGAAGGGCTTGTGGGTAAAAAGGGGCATTTGTGTGGTTTGGGTTGACTCATGTGGGTTTATTGGAAGTGTAAATGCTCTGTGGGTGGGTTAGCTCAGTGGTTAGTGTGTTGGGCTAGCAGTCTAAGGGTTGTGAGTTCAAATCCCAGGTCCTCTGACGTTACCAATGTAGGTCATTGATCACGATTCTGTTCCAGCGATTCTGTACGTGACCCTGCGTTCTGACCCCAGCTATTTAGTGGGATACTTGTAAGTCACTTTGGATAAAAGCGTCTGCTGAATGACCGACTGTAATGCAGACGTACGATTCAGGTGTTGTATGACGTCAGATGGATTTTTTCATTTTATTTTTCATGTGTATTTGGTTGTAATTCATACCTGGTGATTTCCGGTGTCTCATTTTGCAAAAGATCAGCAAAGTGCCCATGATGATCAGCAGCAGAGGCACCAACACACACAGGGTGATGACGAGTGAGGAAGATTGAACCTCTGGAGAAGCTGGAAAATGAGTAAAGGAAGAAAAAGTTATAATTCTGTCTGAAGACAGAACAAACGAAGGTTCCCATCTATACCTATAATGCCGAAGCCCTCACTCATCACTAATTCTCTCATTTCCCAAGTACCTACAGATCTGAAACTTGGCACCTTCATTCCCCATCATGTCCTTGGAAAAATCAACCGCTTCTCATTTTCCTAAATTTAATGGTTTGCTTGCGATCGCCATCGAATGCAAGACCCCTTCAGCATCACATCAGGGTCTTCCAGAATACCTACAAGGCTAAAGACTTGGCACTGTGTTTACCCACCATGTCTTTGACAAAATTAGTGTGTTCTCGCTTTTCTTTAATTGTATCGCCATTAAACTCAACACCTAGCATGCATTGGGGTCTTGGCGAGTACCTACAATAAATTCCAATAAGAAAGCAACTGCATGGACACCGTGGTCCCAACTCACACTATATACATTCCACATATTGATTTCAGATGTTTAACCTGCCCAAACCTCACTCTATAATTATCCCTTTATTTAAAATATATAAACTCCAAACGCCATCACTCATTCAAACACAGCTGCTCACATACAGGGGGGTTGGACTATGAGACTGCAACAGCTGGTTGTAGACCACAATCATTGATTAGTATGGAGTAGCCTCTCCTTTATCGGCCAATACAGTGTCAGTTCGTCTTTGGAGTGACCTCTACAAGTCCTGCACAGCGGTCAGAGGGATTTGAAGCCGTTCTTCTTGCAGGATGGTGGTCAGGTCACTACGTGATGCTGGTGGAGGAGAACGTTTCCTGACTCGCTCCT
>JAOUQT010053846.1:0-10726 GCA_025769995.1 Xyliphius kryptos | reverse complement strand
GAGTGCATTATTTCTGAAAAAATCAAGTGTTCTTGAATTGTTCTCTAATTTTGATCTCCAGTGTATATATACATAAAGTTGATTTGTGACCTTAACATTGTTGTTGATTGACAGATTTTTCTATTTTCTATTTTATGTATACACAATGTACAACATTAATTTTTTTGTTTATGTGTTTCTTGTCATTAGCATAAGACCAATAGAAATAAGTCATTATTCCAATTAAATATCTAAAATGGCATTTATTGTAAACTGAATTTCATATTCTGTTTCTTTCACAGCAATAGTGTTTCGATATAATGGGCTTTCTGTGATTTACCTGCTGTTTCTGTTGTCTGTGCCTCTACTTCCAAACCCCACTTTGACATCGATTAACGGTAAGAAGGCACCAATCAATGTGAATAAACTTTCCCAGTATATCAGCAGCGGGTGTAAGAAGTATTGAACACGTCACCATTTTTCTCAGTAAATATATTTCTAGAAGTGCTATTAACATGAAACCCAAATAATCCATACATACAAAGAAATCAACCATAGATGTCCAGAAATTAAATTATGTGGAATGGCACGGGGAAAAAGTATTGAACACGTGAAGAAAGGGAGGTGCAAAAAGGCATGGAAAGCCAAGACACCAGCTGAACACTCTCAGTAATTAAAAAGCAATTCTGCCCCTTGTCAGAGCTAATTAAAATCAGCTGGTTCAGTCCCAAATGATGGCCTGGTATCACACAAGAAACATCTCATGATGGGTAAAAGTTAAGAGCTTTCTCAAGACCTTCGCAACCTTATTGTTGCAAACCACAATGATGGCATTGGTTACAGAAGGATTTCTAAACTGCTGAATGTTCCAGTGAGCACTGTTGGGGCCATAATCCGGAAATGGAAAGAACATCATTTCATCATAAACCGACCACGACCAGGTCCTCCTCGCAAGATTTCTAACAGAGGAGTGAAAATAATTATCAGAAGTGTTGTCCAGGAGCCAAGGATCACTTGTGGAGAGCTTCAGAAAGACCTGGAATTAGCAGGTACGACTGTTTTAAAGAAAACAATAAGTAATGCACTCAACCGCCATGGCCTGTATGCACGCTCACCACACAAGACTCTATTGCTGAAGAAAAAGCATGTTGAAGCTCGTTTAAAGTTTGCTGCACAACATTTAGACAAGCCTGTGAAATACTAGGAGAATATAGTCTGGTCAGATGAGACCAAAATTAAACTCTTTGGATGCCATAATACTCATCATGTTTGGAGAGCAAATGGCACTGCACATCACCCCAAAAACACCATACCAACAGTGAAGTTTGGAGGTGGGAACATATAGGAGTTAATATACGGGCTTAAGTGTAAGCTGCCTGGTTATCCAAACAAATAATTTATTACCACAAAAAAAGGTCAATAAATATACACAACTTGTGTAAGGAAGTCAACCTTGGTGTATCACTAAACTGCAGAAATACTGATTTAAAATTAAGCATCGAGCGGGGCAGACAAAAATCTTAAACACTAAAGCAACCAAAGCTTGGATAAGGAATCAATCCTGAACAAGGTATATTCTTTCTCTTTTGTTGAGACTTTATATTATATTTTTTGTATACATATTTTTTTTTCATTATACAAGGCCATAAAAATGTAGAAAACTAAATCAGTCTTTAAAATCAGATATTAGTATTGTTTGTAATCATACAGTATTTAGTTTATTAATGAATCCCCCTTTTAACTGTAAACATTTTTATTAGCAAATTGTGTTTTTTTTCTGTGTAGTAAATAAGTTCAGAGTGAAGCAGGTCAAATAAATGAATACAGGTTACCTGATGAAGAACAGTGGAAGATCATCATCATCACCATCATCATCACCATCACCACACAAATGTACTTAATCTCTGAAACTACAAGAACAAAGAGACTAAACTTAACATCAGTTCTGGGAAAAAAGTTTACTGATATTTCTAACATGTTTATGTGTTATTTGTTTTAATGATGTTTTAGAGAAGAGATGACTGCAACGTAACATTCTGCTTAACATGTGTTTTAGAGAAGAGGGTGTGGTCCTGATTGTAATTCTGTCATAGTGGATGCTCGTTTGATCAAAGCATCTCTGAAGTATTCCTCGTTTCTACTTTTTTACTATTAATTTATAGAATCTCACCTTTCAGGTGTTGTTTCAGATAGACATACATACTTATTTTAAACATGTTTCTAGCTAATCTATTTTATGTTCTTTGCCAGATGAAGGAATACAGTCGGGTCATGATTAAAATAAGTGATGGAGGCTTCTCCTCCAGATGGGCTGATGAGCTCAAAGTGAGCCTTATTTCTACTTTGCAGTTGTTTTTGTTTTCAAGCAGTCACTAACTATGTTTTTCAGAAGAGACAAGGAAACCATTTATTTACTTAGGTGTAAAAAGTGACAGCGATGCCAAATTACTCAATTGTTATTTGCCCTGTTTACCGAACCTATAAGTCAAACAAAAACAGAATCCAGATATTAAAGCCATTAAGGTACTTGATATGAAACAAATAAATTGCGGATGATGTTTTAATGTATATAAGCACCACAGTCCACAATCAGAGCTGATGACCACAGTGAATTATGGGTCACTTTCAGAATACAAACCTAAAAAAAATTAAAACCACAGATGAATACATTAAACTACATACCACAAAACCTATCATACTGTATAGGTTCAAATGCTAAACAAATGACCATAAACAGAGATTCCCAAATTATGTGTGTGAAGCCATTGCAAGGAGGGGCGTGGCATGGCAAATCAGAACTACCTAGCAAAGGATGGACAAGTTTGTAAGAGCTACACATGCAGTTTTGGGAAGTGAGGCGAGGCATCGTGCATTATGTGTTTGAAACTACTGGCTTCTAAAACTAAA
Source organism: Xyliphius kryptos (assembly GCA_025769995.1). NCBI lineage: Eukaryota > Metazoa > Chordata > Actinopteri > Siluriformes > Aspredinidae > Xyliphius > Xyliphius kryptos. The sequence goes on along the minus strand of JAOUQT010053846.1, from coordinate 7,840 downwards.
CAAATGAAACCAGCTGCTTACCCATTGTTACTGACATGATTTCAACTAAGTTTAACAAAGCAACAGCTGGCCAACTAAAGACAATTCCTTTGTCAAGCAACACTATCATCAGGCATATTTTTTAAATATCAAAAGAAATAGAGGAGCAGGTTATTGAGAAGGTTCGAGAAAGCCGCCACTTCTCTCTGCTGTTGGACGGAGCATCAGACAGTACTTAAAAACTGCTTACTGATAACATACATTAGATTCACAGCAAACAAATAACTCTCAGAGCTCCTGGAAAACTGCTCAAAGTTTCTGACGTACGTAAAAGATGCCAATCAGAAATTGAAGAACTGCATGGGATCTGCACAGCTGGGGCTTGAGCAATAGCAGCGAAAGGAAATGGACTGCAAGCACTCATAAAACACATTCCTTAGAAAATGAACTGGACATCAACCGACAACCAACAGAGAACTACACGCTGTGAAAGCAGACACTGCTGTGTCTTTGTTTTCATAGAAATAGGGTTAGGCGACAGACTTCCCGACACCGACATTCATCACTTGGCCATTCCAAGCCAACAGAAACTCAGCATTGTGCAGTAAGACCCGTGGCGGCGGACTGTGCGTTTATATCAACACAGAATGGTGCAAGAACTCTGTACTAATCTCCAGCTAAAGCTCACCGCTAGTGGAGTTTATGATCATTCGATGAAAACCTTTTTATTTCCTGAGGGAATTCACTACTGTTCTATTAATTAGCATTTACATTCCTCCCGCCATTATCAGAGAGGCAAGGCGCACACTAGGCCAGAGAATCCACAGCCACTTAGAGAACAGCAGTGACACACGCCACATGTGGCAGGGCATCCAGACCATCACCAACCACAAGACAACACCACCTGCCTGTGACGTCGATGCCTCCCTTCCGGATGCGCTAAAAGACTTCTACACTCTGTTCGAGACACAGAACGGTGTGACGAGAAAGACCAACCCTCGGTTGTCGTAATATGTGTGGAATTGACAAAGTATTCTGTATTCTGACAAAAACTCAGTATCTACCCACGGAAAGTCGCTGGACCAGACAATATTCCTAGTAGAGTGCTCAGGGAATATGCAAAACAGCTGAGAGATGGCTTCACCGACATTTTCAACACTTTTCTGAGCTATGTCACTGATCCAGCATGTCTCAAGGCACCTACCATCATTCCTGTGCTGAAGAAGTCTTCAGTGTCCTGAAACAATGACTACCGTCCTGATGCACTTACACCCATTATCATAAAGTGCTTTAAGAGGATTGTCATGCGACACATCAAAACCCAACTGCTGCCTTCATTAGATCCTCTGCTGTTTGTTTGTGTACTGTCCCAACCGCTTAACAGACCACACCGTATCCATCACCCTTCAGCTGGCACTCACCCACCTGGACAATAAAGACACTTCTGTTTGAATGCTTTTCATAGACTTTAGTTCAGCAGTCAACACCATCATTCCTCAGCATCTGGATGCTGGACTTTCGGACAGGGAGAGTGCAGTCAGTCCGGATCGGATGCAACAGCTCCAGAACTACATTGTTAAGCATATGGACCCCAACGCCTGTGTGCTTAGTCCATTGCTGTTCACTCATGACCCACGACTGTGCAGCAATGCACAGCTCGAATAACGTCATCACGTTAACAGATGACACAACCGTTGTGGGTTTCACAACGAGACTCTGAACATGGACAAGACCAAAAAGATTGGTTATTTACATCAGGAGAACAAAACTCTCCTGAACAAAACAATATCTCTCCACTGAGAATCAACAGTTTTGCTGTGGAGAACCATCAATATTAGCACCATAGCCAAGAAAAAGTGGAAAGCACCATTGCCAAAAAAGTGCACATTCTCCACCTCCCATCCTCACCATGTTCTAGAGAGGAACCATCGAGAGGTCATACATTTAGACTTTTTGTTATGCTTTGCGTGTCAGAACCCGAACGAGTGCTCGCCCGAGTCGAGCAGAGAAAAGCCAGGTTGCCGAAAATAGCGTTTAATCAAAACGGCCAAAAACACGCTGTAATGTCTGCGCGTCGGAAGCCAAACAGAAGCTTGCCGCGTCAAGCTGGAAGGAGCAGGTTGCCAGATGAGGGGAATAAAGGCATTTATTCAAACAAGTAGCCAAACACGTGAATACAAAACAGAACCGACACGCAACACGATACAACAATTCGAAACAAAGACAAAACGAAAGTGAAGAGAATATAAATGAAAAGTTCCTGTCACGTGAGTAACAATAACCAATGAAAATAGAGAACAGTTAATTAACCAAACGAAAGGGAAAAACGAGTTAATTAACTGGGGAAAAAAAAAACACAAAAGGGAAGGCGTGCCGTGCGCACCTGACATATCGCCCCCCTTCTTCAAGAGCGTCCACCGCAGGGGGGCGCAATGACGTGCAGAAGGCGGAAGAAAACGAAAAAACTCCCTCTCCGGCGGGTGGCAAGGGTTCTCAGTCCCTCAAACGGCCGACGTGGAAGACGGCCTTGATTTCTTTGTCCCTCAGGTGGACGTTGTGGAGGACGGCTTAGAGTTCTCCGTCCCTCGGGCGAACGACGTGGAGGACGGCTTTGAGATCTCCGCTTTTCTGGCGGACGGCCTTGAGTTCTCCATCCCTCAGGCGGATGACGAGGAGGACGGCTTTGAGCTCTCTGACCCTCGGGCGGACGACATGGAGGATGGCCTAGAGTTTTCCGTCCCTCAGGCGAATGACGTGGAGTATTAGGGGATCCCCGGGCGAGACACTTCGTGCCGAGCCGTTCCCGGGAGAGACACTTTGTGCCGGGCGGTCCCCGGGCAAAACACTTCGGTCTGGGCGGTCCCCGGGCAACACACTTCGTGCCGGGCAGTCCCCAGGCGAGACACTTCAAGCCGGGCAGCCCCCGAGTGAGACACTTTGTGCCGGGCGGCCTCCGGGCGAGACAGCACTCAGCACCCAAGTCAATACCTGAGGTGTTAGAAAAATACAGTGAAGTTTTCAAAGAGGAGTTGGGAACATTAAAGGAAACTAGACCTGTATTTCTGAAGAACTACAGAGAGGGCTTTGAATGCTCAGCCCATGGAGTTTATGGCACAGTTTGAACTGCGTTCATAGCTGTAACGGTTCCAAAGTTATGGCCAAAAAACTCAAACTGGCTAAAAACAGCTCCCTCCCCCTCCCATCACGGAAATGTTGAGTCTATTCGGTTCTACTACTGCAGCGGCAGTGAGAGAGAGGTCGAGAGTAGGGTGCCATATTTATTCAAACAAACGGCCATAACTCAAAAAGTATAAAAACACTGTCTTACACTGTATAAAAACACTGTCTTAAAGTACAAGTCTCAGCGCTTCTTTTGAGATATGGATTGTGTAGATTGGACATAGGATGGCCGCGCGCAGGAGCAGAGCCAACCGTTTTATAATGACTCGTTTAATCCTGCAGGTGCTGCAGGGGCTGGATTATCTCCACACCAAGTGCAAGATCATTCACACCGACATAAAGCCGGAGAACATACTGCTGGACGTGACGGACGTGTACGTGCGCCGGCTGGCGGCCGAGGCGACGCTGTGGCAGAAATCTGGAGCTCCTCCTCCTTCTGGATCTTCCGGTAAAACTCAGTTCATACTGCATCACTTTGCCGAATGGTTTTGAGGGAAAATCCCATCTGGTGCCAACAATCACGCCAGGTTTAAACTCACTGTCCACTTCATTAGGTTCATCTTGTATTTGCAGTTACCATGCAGATGGACTTTGTAGTCCTACAGTGACGTTCTGTAGTCCATCTGTTTCTCTACATACTTTGGATGAACCTAATAAAGGGGCGAGTTGTGTAGCTGTGACTCTCCTGCCGCCTCTGTTCTGCATCTTTAATTCTTGTTAGCCGTTGCTGGGATCTCAATGAATTTGGGGATTATTATGGGATTGAGTTGGGATTCTTTAAAGTCTCCCGCTCATGATGAGACACTCCGATTGATGTGCACGTTTGTCTCGTTCTCTTTTTGGTGCCGCCGCCGCGTCCTCAGTGAATTTTCCAGTCATTTCACTTCCTGTCTCCGTTTGCCCTCTAACTGTGTCCTGTTTCTTTTCCCGTTTTCTCTCTCTCTCTCTCTCCTCCCCATCAATGTGGTTTTCCTCTTCTCTTTCTCTGCTGATGGCAGTTAGCACGGCTCCCAGGGACAAACAGGTACGTGAGGGCGCGGTCTGCGTCTCCTCTCGTTCACGCCGGTTGAGTTCACATTAACCTGCTTGTTCCTCCCTAACCTCCAAAAAACACTCCTCACTCGCACGGCACCTCCTGGCTCCTCAGAGTTCCTGCACCATTGACACCCCCACCCTCCCAAGCCACTGGTTTTGGGTGGAATGGTCCGGGTTTTCGGTTGTGATCAGTGACCGATGCATGGCGGGTGGCACTTGTGTTGTTTAAGACGTGTGACCTCACCTACAGCACCGGTGGCACCGATGCATGATGCACCTTTGATCCGAGCACGTTGCCATAACAACCAGTCTGTGAACTTGATCCTGGGGTTTGGGTCCAATATGTTACATTTGGCTTCTAAAATGTTGTGGAAAGCCTTTGCTGAGATATCGCTCCTGTTGGTGGGGTTTATGTTTAGTTTCCAAATTTTTATTTTATTTATTAAGTCTGAGTTACCTGATGAATGAGTCTACAAGTGTGCACCACCCCGTACCACCCGGTCTATTTGTTCTGCATGCAGCCTGCAGTTCTCGCGTCTTTAACTGTAAACATAACTTTACCCGATTCAGCCGTTCCTTATAGAACGTGTAACAGTCGTACGTATATACTGATCTCATTGTTGCACCAAAGTAAAAAGGTTCTGGGTTCAAGTCACATGGTCCTTTCTGTGTCTAGTTTGCATGTTCTCTCCTCCTCTGCCTGTGTTTCAGCTGGTTCCTTTGGTCTAAGAACATGTTAATAGGTCAGCGATGGTCCGGCAACTTGTCCAGATGGTTGGGGTGAGGGGACCTGGCTCACAATCGGAGTTCTAGTTCATGTCCAGGGTGCTGAATGGAGTGCTTCCATTGTGCACCAGGACAGAATAGAGGGCCTTCCCTAAACTGTTCCACATTGTTCCCCTGTGGGTTTTACATTTATTTAAAGAAAATTCACTTTGGTTCTGTACAAGGTTGTACACACACGAGACGTGACCCGCTCCACCTGGCGCTCTGCCCCAAATGCCATGCTAAATTAGGCTCAGCAGCTTGTATGTCTCTCTTTCCTCTCTCTCTCTCTCTCTCTCTGTGTGTGTGTGTGTGTGTGTGTGTGTGTGTGTGTGTGCAGAGCTAGTTCAGTAACGGCCAAAAGTGGAGTTCATCAGGTCAGGGGAACTGAGGGCATCGCAGTCACTCCAGTGTCTCGGGGCCCGGTGTTGGGTGTCTGTCTCTCAGTGTATTAATCAGATTTGCTGTATCTGTGTAAACGGGGCTCCTAACAGCTCGTAGGTAACTTAAGGCCATGGTTCCATTACATCACTGTATGTGTCTGCACTCTGTTTTTTGTGGGGCATTGCTACAAAGACATGGAGAGAACATGCAAACTTGGCCCACGTTGTTCATACACTGTTGATTTTGTAGTTTATTTATAGTTTTGTGTGTGTGTTTGTAGACGGGCAAGTTGTCAAAGAACAAGAAAAAGAAGCTGAAGCGGAAGGCGAAGCGGCAGCAGCGGCTGCTGGATGAGCGGCTGCAGGATCTGCAGAGGATGGAGGAACTGGACGGACTGGTCCCCGCAGACGGTTCGGGACCGACGCGGACGCTCGGGAGGCTGAGTGAGGACGGAGAAGAGACGGATTCAAACACACAGAGTGAGAAGGTCTCATTATGTTTAATGGTTTTAGATTCACACACACAGGACGTGACCCGCCGGCTCTTTTCTCCAGTGAACAGTAACGGTTACCACAAACTCACAAACAAGGACAGTCCCGAGTCCGGCTCCTGGTTCGAGGATGGGTACAATGGTTACGGGCCCCTGCGCTTCTCCAGTCCAAGTTCTGCGCTGTCCGGGACGTCGGGATCCATCCTGTCCGCCACCTCGGAGTCTGCGCTGTCCACCCTGTCCGGATACTCCACCGAGAGAGACAGCCAGAGGTCGGCCGTGTCCCCCGGCGGTCAGTGGTCCTAAATGGGTTTGTTCTCCTGTTTAAAGCTCCGTAATGGAATAATCACGCCCCTCTGGTTTGTGTCTAAAGCTTTTAGCGCAGCAGAGTTCCTGGTGAACCCTTTAGAACCACAGAATGCAGATAAAATCCGGATTAAGATCGCCGACCTGGGCAACGCCTGCTGGGTGGTGAGTGTCTGACCTTTAACCAATACGATTTGTGTGTGTGTGGGGGGGGGGGTTATGACTGTGAGATTGTACAAGGTTTATCTACCGTCTGCTCCCTTTCATCCCACAGCACAAGCACTTCACCGAGGACATCCAGACCCGGCAGTACCGAGCGGTGGAGGTGTTGATCGGGGCCGAGTACGGACCGCCGGCCGATATCTGGAGCACGGCGTGTATGGTGAGTGCGCCGCTTTGAGGTCCAAACTGCACTGATGTACGACTTCAGTAATTAAAGCTGCAGTGTGTGACTTTGTGTTTAGAGGGTGCTGTGTGGTGTTACCCTAAAAGTTACACACTGTGTCTTTAAATGGGTTGAATAGTGAGATATTAAAGAGCTGATTATGTAGCGATGTCCCTGCTTACAGTCTCGTGCGTTGCAGGCATTCGAGTTGGCGACCGGAGACTATCTGTTTGAACCTCACTCAGGAGAAGACTACACTCGTGACGAAGGTCAGTGCATCCTATCCCATCACTTAAATCCTGTAACAGGGTCGCAGTGGGGTTTCTTGGGCGCTGGGCATACACTTTACCTTGAATCCATGTTTTTGAACTGACAACCCCTCCCCCAGCACAAAGATGTCTTTTGTCCTGCTTCTTTTAATTTCAAACAACTTTGGAAAGGAGATGTAATCATGTGTATTTTTTATAGATCACCTGGCGCACATCATCGAGCTCTTGGGCTCCATTCCGCCGCACGTCGCGCTCTCAGGCAGATACTCCAGGGAGTACTTTACACGCCAAGGTAAGAGTAGCATTTTCATTACTACAGCTACAGTTCAAAGTTTGGACACGCCCACTTTTCCCTACAGGTATTACGTAGTTTTTTACAATTACAGACTGTAGTCCATCTGTTGGTCAGGAGCATCACAGAACCGGTAGAATTTGGATGGTGGATGGTTTGTTCTGCAGTGACACTGCACCCACCAAATAATACCTGCTCTGTGATGCTACGATTCTGGTCCTGACCATTAGAACTCCGACGTCCAAACTTTGGTGAGGAACAGCACCCCTCAGTTCTTGTAAAGAAAAGACAGACAGAAAGTCCAGAAAGTCCACATTTATTAAACACTCTGCGTTTGTCATGATGTTTGGATCACAGGTTGTGTATTAAAGGCAGGGACGGGATAGGTCCCTGATTAGAGATGTTTTTATTTACAAGTTCCAATAGTGTGTCTGTGTTTCACCTGCACGTTTACAGGGAGACGCCTGTCTGCGGTCGAGTTCATAATAAGTGTAAGGTGGTGATTGATGTGTAATGTTACCATCACCACCTTACACTTATTATACAGTGCCAACTGATACCCACCTGCTCCCGTGCCACAGACAGGCGTCTTACTGAAAAACTGGTAACAGAAGGAAGTGAAACATTTCAGGTTCATCACACTTACAAACTGACCAATCAGCAGCCTCCCCTTAACATTGTATTTAAAAAGGTGAAGCTGCGGAGCGGTGGTTGTCGCACGGTTTTACCCCCCCCCCTCCCCCCGTGTGTGTGTG
>JAOUQT010053829.1:0-10727 GCA_025769995.1 Xyliphius kryptos | reverse complement strand
GGGGGGGGGGGGGGGGGGGGGGGGGGGGCCGTGGGGTGGCCCCCCTATGCCCATCCAGGGGCAAAAACATCCAGGACAGGGAGACAGTCTATCGCAGGGCACACACTCACTTACACACACACAAACACACACACCAACATACACACACATTATACGGGACATTTAAAAGCATTCAGTTTACCTTGAATCCATGTTTTTTGGACTGTGGGAGAAAACCAGTGAACCCGGAAAAAACCCATGCGACCCAGATTGGCATTAGAGCCGGGAATTCCCAGCGCTACGAAAAAAAACATGCTAACCACTAAGCCACCATGCCGCCTGAATTGTTATCATAGTTTATATCATTTTCATTGGCAATTTTTTTTAAACACAGTAATAACTATTTAATGCATACATGTATTTGGATTTTCCCACAAAAATTCAAAACTGCAGTGGGTCCGGCCACCTAGGACTAAGGAATGTGGGTTTGCCAGTAAACCCATACCTACCCACAGTGGGCACTTGCAGCTGATGTATTAATAAACCAGTTACAGAACGCATGTTTGGTTTCTTTAATAACGTGTTAGCAGTTATTTTTACTGATTACATTTCGAGCTGAAATATCTGTGTGCTTAATACACTACATATAAATTAAATATCTGTAATAGCTGTTTATGTTGCCAACATGCCTATCCAGGGGAGAACTTTCCAGGTGCTGGGCAGATACACAGAAGACAGGGTGGCAATCCATTGCTGGGCACACTCACTCACTCACTCACTCACTCAGACACAGACACAGTGACTATATGGGGCAATTTAGAGCAGACGTTTTATTTTAAATTCATGTATTTGGACTGTGGGGGGCCACATCCCAATATTTTTGAGTTGGATTTGTTTCTTGGTGTAAAACCATGTATAGCTGGCTGAGCAGTTTTAAGACGTCACACATCAGAAAGATGTTTAAAATGAAGACAGCATATATTCCTAATTTGCACATCTTTTAATCCTTGCACATAATACGGTAGTTGATAAGTTAATCTGTAATTCTTGTTCATAATATTTATTCATTCTTTCATTATCTCTCACTTAATCCTCTATGAGGGTTGCGAGAGGGCTCCCCATGCCCATCTAGGGCGCTAAGCAAATACACCCAGGACAGGCCGTCAATCCATTGCCGGGCACACACACATACACACTTACACACACAGACAGACTATATGGACAATTTTGAGCAACCAATTCACCTTGAATCCTTGTTTTTGGACTGTGGAAGGAAACTGGAGCACCCAGAGAAAACCCGCGTGGACACAGGGATAACATTGAAACTCCACCCAGACTGAGATTCAAACCGGGAATCCCCAGCGCTGAAAGGCGAACATGCTAACCACTAAGCCATCATGCCGCACTTGTTTATAATATTACATTTAAATTTTAATTTTGTACATTTTTTTTATTAAAATTGTATTCTATATATACACACTACAGTTTTAAACGTATTTTTTAAACTCAGGTTATATGTATCAATGTGTATGTCACAAATAACCTTTGGTTTGATTTGATTTAAAATGTTGGTAACACTTTACATAAATCCAGTATTCTTAATGCATTATTAACATTTTTAAAGATTCAAAAAGTTTTGTTAATTCTTTTATAATACTTGAAAAAAAAAAGCCTTTTTTAATATCCATAGATGTATCTAACATTTACCTTAAGTCATTTAGAAGATGCTTTCATCCAAAGCAACGTACAAATAAGAAAACAACACAAGGCCATAGGTAAACATAAGGTTTTATAACAAAGTGACATAATCCATTAAAAATAATATATTTTACCTGTTCATTTACTTATTATAGAGACCAGTGACATAATGCCTTATAACAATTGAGTTTAATGAAGGCTTATCCTGAAAAGGACTTATAAGTGCTGTGACTGTTCATAAAGGCTAATAAGCATTACCAGGCATAAAGTAAAGTGTTGTCTTCTCATTTGAAAGAGACTGCATACATAGCAGTTCACAATGACTTATAAAGGCTTATAAATGCTCTTTACAGACTTTAGGTAAAGTGTAATCATCTTGTTTTAAGTTTGAATGTCTAAACATCCAATGAAACATCCAATGTCTAAACACCATATGACTATGATTATGAACATCTACACTATGTACATTATCAAAGGCTTATAAAAAATGTATAAAGCATAATGAATACTTTATAAAGCTTTACAAATGCACTTATGATGCGTTATGAACACGAGATTCATTGAAAGCATTACTGAAATGTTTTACTGAGCCTGGACATTGTGCATTAAGGTCTTGTTTAAGAAAAAAAAGGACAATTAAGAGATGACCACATGGTGACTTTATATGTCGCTTTATTAAAAACATTTTTTTGGGGTATTTAATAAAAACAGATGTAAATAGGTTTAATTACAACATGGTGTTGATGCATTTGGCCGCCAAACAGACATTTATGAAATATAAATATGAAAATATTAAGTGAGAACAGTAAATGAACAAAACCTCTGAGACTTTACGATACACAGAGATGACAGACTTGTGTTATTAAACAAAAGCATGGTGATATGCGGTACATTAGTGATAGAGTCTCCTTATTAAGGTACAAATTGCTTTTAGAAATAGACAGAACAGAAATAGGCTTTAACTCAAGTTCACCATCATTTATAATGATTGTGCAGTTTCAAACGTTCAATGACTTGCTTATTCTCGGCATCTTTAGGTTTCCTAAAGGATGTCTTTGGGATATGGCTCATCTATAAACTGTGTCTAGTTAAGTGTTGTTTGATATTATTTGTGATTGCCGAATGTTTGACTGGGAAGATTTGTTTATGCAGAATGAATTGAAGTAGCAGAAAAATCCCAAAAGCATTCCTTTGATTCACACCTAGCAGAAGCCTGGAGCTCACAATACAATGCATTTGCATTTGGACACTTTCTCACGACTGAGCAGGCCATATTGGGATGTAGCCAGGTTTTGGATCAGAGTCCAGAACTTTTCAAAGGTTATTCCTTCTCCGTCTTTCACCCCAATCTGCTTCATCACCTCTCCGAAACCAGCATCGGAAACCCCAGACTAGAAGAGAAACACACAAAGATGTAAGCTATTAAAACTTATTGTGGCATTGTTGACATTCAGTCTATACTATGTTGGTATTGTGCTGCCCGGTCTGTTAAATTGTTCAATGTCTGCTGTATTTATGGTATCATTCTAGGTTAATGTTGCACAACTTGCGGCACTTCATCTGTTTTGCACATTTTGCACCATGGTCCTGGAGGAACATAAATCTGTTCTACTGTGTACTTACTGTCTACTTCGTTACAATGACAAAAAAAGCCTCTTGAGTTGACTTGATGACTGACTTTAACTCCATAAAGCTAAATAAATTAATGCAGAAAAAATTATTTAATACTTCTGTTTATTAATGGTGTATGATATACGTTTTTGATTGTATAACCCCCAAAATAATCCATGTGTAGTCTTGCAGAAGTACTAAGTGCCCATGACCAGCATATACTAAAATAAAGTTATAACCAGACTGCATTTTATTTGGTCATGGCAAATGGTCAGTGGGGCGGCACGGTGGCTTAGTGGTTAGCACGTCCGTCTCTCAGCGCTGGGGTTTCCCAGTTTAAATACCGATCTGGGTGGGGTTTCCATGTTCTCCCATGTTCATGGGGTTTTCTCTGAGTTCTCCAGTTTCCTCCCACTATCCAAAAACATGGATTCAAGGTAAATTAAATGCTCTAAATTGCCCCGTAGAGTGTGTGTGGCCATGTGAGTGAGTGTGCCCAGCGATTGTCCTGGGTGTATCTGCCCAGCGCCTGAGACGATCTCCACTGGATGTGCATGGGGAACCACACCGTGAACTTAGTAGAGATTAAGAGGAAGATAATGAAGGAATAAACAAAATGGTCCGTGGTAACCGTCTAGAACCAATCTAATAATAAATCATTCCAACGCTGAAAATTTGACATTCATTAATATTCTTAGTCAACAAATGAAATGCTATGAAAATAAAGCATTACAGCTGCTGAGACACGTTCTCCAGCTGCATTATCATCAGTATTGCATTATGTATTCGTTTCATGTTCTGTGAACAAAATGATCTGGGATCAAAGCTTTTTTTTTTTTATTTCCGTCCCCATAAACTTCAAAAATAAACCTTTTAAACTGTGACAATTACGTAAGGCTATATTAAATACCCCAAATTATTAGCAAATGAAAACCTTATTGGGTGATAAGATATTGATAAGTTAAATTTGTATTCACTTTGTTTGATATGAAATGTTATATATTAAAGTAATAAGGCATGAGAGGGCCATCACTTGAGGTGTTTTTAGGGACTACGTAAAGCAGAGATTTATTTACAATAATGCACACTCAAGCGTCTTAGTGCTTTTCTAAAAATGTTACAAACTTGATGAAAAAACAGGGTTTGATTCATTAATGTGTTTATTGGAAAGAGAGTAATTAATAAATTGTACGTTGTAATCTGGTCTGTGGTTTAAAATAAACATTGATTGCTGATTAACAAGATTCCAGCTTAGTGCTTATTGGATATCATCTTACTAATATCGGCTTATTGATATGTATTTTCATTTATGGTACAAGATTTTAAATAATTTGTTGGAAATCATGTATATTTCACCTAGGGTGTAATAGCTTAGTGGTTAGGTTGTTGGGTTATGAATCTGAAGCTTGCAGGTTCAAATCCCAGGTCACCCCTTAGGGGTTCCTATATGGTAAAATCTGAGCTCTAAAGTTGGGCTACTTTAAAATCACTTTGGATAAAAGTGTCTGCTAAATAACCAAAAATAATGTAATATAATGCATTGTTACAAATGTGAAACGGTCAGAGTTGCCATTTATTATTATTGTCAGTAATGTCATGGCTGGACAAATGGTTTAGCCAATCAGATTTAAAGACCGGAACTATGTAGCTCAAAATAAAACACTGTCTCTACTGCTAACATCTGTGACTGTTCAACTTAAATTAACTTAAACTTAATCTACGTTGGTTTATTAATTATGTTATAGCCTCACAGGGAGGGAAGTGCAGATCATCGGAAAAAATGAGGACTTCTGGGACCCCGAGACACCAAACCCTGCAAAGCTTTAATAATGTTTAAAGTATTAATTACTATGCAAAATATACAGACCACTTATGACCAGCGACTTGCGCTGTCACTATTAAGGCAACAGAACTTCGAACCAAAGCTCATATTCTTATTGTTTTTTATTATGTCTACTGACACATGTTTTGGCTAAATGCTGTAAAGGACACACTTTTCCACACACAAGATGCACATCTAACCACAAGCTTGTTAACAGTGAAAATTGGATGATATCACTATTAATTGGTAATGCAGTTTGTTTTTGTTTTGTGACAGTAGGGATAGTTACTGCCTCAACTCGCTCAGAACAGAGCTGTTGTTACTTGGAGAAACTAAACAGCATCTGGGCCAGTATGAAGAAATCTTATATACTCTAAATCAGCACTGATTTTGGCATTTCATAATTTGAAAATCCTACCTGTGATCAGGTTTTCACAGCTTTAAGTTTCTCAGCTTCAGCGGAACACAAAAGATAACTATATATTGGCACTGAGATACATCAGAGAAGCTCTTACGCTGTGGCCCATTTTGGAGAATGCTGTTGTTCATTGGAGAATTGTGTGTTTTTTAAAGGCCTGTATGTAAAAGTTTTAATTTACTGAAAAGTTTAAATGGAATTGGGACACCTACACATTACACAGATTTTATGACATCCTATTTTAAGTTGGTCCTCCTTTAGCAGCTGTAACAGATTTCACTCCTGTGGGAAAGTTTTTTCCATAATCTTTTTAGCTGTGTCTGTGGATTTTGTGTACATTTATTTAAAAACCATTTAATTTGTGAGGTCAAACACTGATGTTGGATAAAAAAAATCTGGCTCACTATTTTTGTTCTAGTTCATACCAAGCGTTAATAATAGGTTTGGATGTGGATCAGGCAAGTTATCCCAAATGAATCCATCCATGACTTTATGGACCTTGCTTTGTGCAATGGAGCACAGTCCTGCTGAATCAGAACGAGGTCTTTCCCAAACTGTTTTCACAAATTTGGAGTCATAATGTTGTCCAAAATCCATGGTCATGTGTTTGATTTTTGATTTTTTTGAATGGGACTGAAATTAAAATCTGAATTTTAGTGTCCCCTAAAAGTTTCATCTAAATAGAGGATACTGACAGATCACACTGTGTTTGTCAATGTTATAGTAAAGTTGTTTTAAGTGTTTTATTGTAAAATGTGCAATATAAACTTTATATGTCTACATACCAATTTTGAATTAAGTTCAAGTTCATTTAATGCTTTTGAGCTCACTGCAATTTCCCTTTTAAAAGCTTATAACTAGAGGGCATATTATACTTAAGCTGTTCAGAAAAATGATTTAATTTAGTACAACTCTTTTAGGTAATTTATTGATATACTATACAGTTTGGCTAAACTATTTCCAACCAAGGTGGCCTTAAAAAAGTCAGAAGTCTTTAATATTTCCGACCAATTTGTAAAAATGAATGGATTTCGACATTGTTGTCATATATATATCAGACAACAATGTCAAAATACATTCATTTTTACATATTATACATATTAAATTCAGATACTCAGCTGACCTGATTATTGTGGCACTGAAAACAGCTTATATGTCGTATATGTCAAAATTATATGGAAAGCCAAAGTAATTATAACACCTGCATTTTGTTAATTTTGTGGATGCAGGTTTGGCAAGACTCATGTTCGAATTACTTGTTCCAGTGATTTGTACTAATGGCATGACTGTCCTGACCTCAACCCCATACCTCACTATCAGAATGCATTATAAGATGGACTGCAAGCCAGACCTTGTCCACCATCACCTTTTAAAAGAATTGGCACATATTTTATAGAAACACTTTGAACTGAATGGAGTAAAAGAAGTAAAGGGTGCCTATGACTTTAGAAGGAATTAAATATAATTTTTATTGCTCACATTCTTCTCATAAGCCATTTTACATGCTGAGAATCAAAGCTTTAGGGTATTTCCACATTGTTAAATTACATGATTCTGGATTGAAAGCAGGGTTTGTTAATGGGAGGAGCATTATGTCAAGTTTACTGTCGAACAGATCAAATACTTTCAACCGCAGCTTGATTGCACAATTATCCGAGGTATCTGTGGGAATCTGTCATTTTTTTTTTACCTACACGCAGATGTTGGAGGCAAGGCCTGTTTCACAGTCAACGTTCTGGTCCATCTCAGTGGTGTTGGGACATTTGTAACCATCTGGAAGTTTTTGGTGTAAATTTGGATTAACGTGTCTGTATAAATCTGGATTTGAATTTAAATTTGGACTTAGAAATGGACTTCAGAATTGGGACTCACGTATTTATTGAATTTTTTTTTTTACTATGTTCTACAGCCCCTCATTAAAAATCAAACACTTAGTCATGCATTTGGGATAAATGGTTGGAACATCTTAGGAAAGGCCCTTTACTTTCCAGCATGACCGTGCTTCAGTGCACAGTGAAAGGGCCAAGGTATGGCTGGGTGAGTTTGGTTTGTAAAATTTTTACTGGCTTGCACAGAGCCCTGATATGAAACCCATCAGACACCTTAAGATGAACTAAAAAAAAAGAAATTATGAACCAGGTTCTCCATCCAAAGTTCCCCATCACTGTCTGACCTCACAAATGTTTTTCTGGATGAAAAGGCAAAAATTCCCACAGACACATTCTAATATCTTGGTCAAACTTTTTTTAGTAGAATCGTGTGTGCAGTGTGGCACAGTCATGCTGAAATAGAAAAAGGCATTTAACAAACTGTTTCTCTCTCTTTTTTTTTATTTCTGTTTGCGTCCTGTGATTACACACAGCGGAATTTGTCCTCCATATTTAACCCATCTGTGCAGTGCAACACACATATACACACACTAGTGAAGTGAGCACATATGCCCGGAGTGGTGGGCAGCACTGTATACAGCACCAGGGGAGCAATTGGTGTTAGGTGCCTTGCTCAAGGGCACTTCAGCCATAGTACTTTGTGGGACCAGGAATCAAATCGGGGACCTTCAGGTCACAAGACCGGTTCCTTAACCACACGTCCACAACTGCCTCTTTCAACAAAGTCTGAAGGTTTTCAAACATACATGGCTACATACTTGAATTTCTATATGCCAAAAAACATAATAAAATACTACAGTACAGTGATTAAAATATGTGTCCCAATACTTATTCAACCTGTTAATTTTTTCCCCTGTACTTGAATTTCATATTAATTTTGAAACTGTCTGTTGACACCTAAGCTGGATTAATTTTTTTACAAGACTGTAAATATCTCAGCTGGACAAAATTCTCAGTCTGAGCCAAACTCCGGGTGGCGCGGTGGCTTAGTGGTTAGCACGTTTGCTTTTCAGCGCTGGGGATTCCCGGTTTGAATCCCAATCTGAGTTGAGTTTCTATGTTCTCCCCGTGTTCGCGTGGGTTTCCACCTGGTTCTCCGGTTTCCTCCCACAGTTCAAAAACATGTATTCAAGGTAAACTGAATGCTCTAAATTGCCCTGTAAAGTGTGTGTATGTGTGTGTGGCAGTGTAAGTGAGTGTTTACCCAGTGATGGATTGGCGCCCTGTCCTGGGTGTATCTGCCCAGCGCCCAAGACGTTCTCCCCTGGATGGGCATGGGGAACCCTCATGAAGGATTCAGCGGAAGATGAATGAATGAATGAGCCGAACTCCGTTTATACCCGCAGAACTAGACTTAAAAAATAGTTCTCTAAGGACTCACAGCTGTAAGTGGAACCACTTCAGCTAGAGACAGAACATGTGTGAAAAGAGGGTTAAGCCATTTTTTCAACCAAATAATTCCTAATGGGACCCAGTCCATCAGCTATAGAGAGGAACACGAGTAACAATTAATTTACATTTTTTCCAAATGCTTTTCTTTAGTATTGATTGTTGTAGTTGATGTTCAAAGCCAATTATGTCTTCTGAAAATATAAAATAATAGAACTATGGTTGGTTTTAGGTCACTACAGGGAACCTTTAAGGGTAACTTATGGTATCTTTTCGGAAAGTTTACTTTACACATCAATCTCTGAAAAGGTTCTCAATGTTGCCTTTACAGAACTATACTGCTTTAGAGAACTTTATGGCTTGCTACACCCTATATCTTTTTTGGCAGAAGAAAGCCTTTAAAATGCCTCATTAAACTTTCTCTTTATAGAACGCTTTATTAATTAATTTTTTTTTACAAAGATTTATAGTTTAAGGATATGAACAGGTATTTCAAGAGTTTTTATTTATTTTATTTTTAGTACTGTCATGTTGCAGTGATGGCCCAAATGTCAGGAATTTCCGTTTGGTTTCCCAACAGGGATCTTTCCAATCAGCCCCACCCTGCATATGTGTATCAGCAAGTTTTTGGGCGTGTCTTACCTTCGCTAGGTTGGGCAGCTGAGAGGAAAGGAGATTCTTGAACTCATCTGGCTTCAGTGATGGCCCTTTATCAGCTGAAGCACTGTGGAAGTTTTGGACCAGAATGTTGATGGCATTCTCCAGTTCTGAGGGCTGTGGTAGTAAATAAAGCAAAGCAATTTTAAAAGACAATAAAAAAGGCAAGGGAGTGGGAAAAAATATTTCCGTTCTAGCTTCTTCAAAACCACACCATGAAGGATTCACGCTGTCAAAGCGTCACATCCAATGAAGACCATTGTATCTTAAATAGTTATCGCAAAAAAAAAAAGCCAGTCATTTTTCATGAGCAATACTTCTTTTGTTTTCTTTTTTTGTGTGGCAGTCAATACAAAGGTCCTTAGAGGAAATACAACCAGTTAATTAATGGTGTATTTTTTAAAGAAGCTTAAGAACATGTTTTAATTTCATGGGAATGTTTCTCAGATATTTGCCAAATGTTTTGTTTATTCATTGGCTGCATCGCTGACGAACGGGTTGACGTTAAAAGCCTTGCGGCTCTCTACGCGACCATACCTGTAATACCTGCAAGTCGAGCCATGACTGCCCCACCTCCTGCACGCAGTTTACCCACGGGCACACCTGAGTTTAAATCTAATCCCATTTTTCTTTTGAAAGAAATCTGAAGACCCTTGACTGTTTATGTTTTAAAAAATGCACTTTATTCCATCTCTGCTTCAAAAGGTAAAGGATGAGTTTTAACAGACAGTTGTGTTTGCATTCTGGTTGGAAATTCCGCAGTAAACAGATATATTTGAATTTACATAACTGCCCAAAAACCTCAGCTAATCCAGGCTAAGCCACTGGCATTTTTCTATGTGGACCTGTTTTGGTAAAAGTTCGGTTGTTTTTGTGTAGCAACACACCCACGGGGCCTCATCAGAAACATGGGTGTGAGACCAGAAGGATTTACTATATACCCAAAAATATGTGAACTTTGCTCGTAATGAACAAACGTGAAACTCTGGGGTGTAAAAGATCATTAACTAAAAGTCAGTGAGTGGTCTTCAAAAACATTTTTAAAGACCCCATAATTATGAAAAAAGCAGCTGGTTAATAAAGCAAGACTATAAATGTGACAGCCAATATTTGCCGTATATTTGATTATACAGTGTGTGTTCTATACAGAATCACATTCTTCTTCTTCTTCTTTGTCTTTCGGCTTACTCCCTTTCGGGGTCGCCACAGCGGATCTTCTGCCTCTTCGCTGCAGTGTCCGCATGTCTCGCTTTGGCACATGTTT
>JAOUQT010053819.1:0-10727 GCA_025769995.1 Xyliphius kryptos | reverse complement strand
TTTAAATAAGAAGAAGTTTCTAAAATATAGAGGAAATCCGTTCAAACCAAAAACAAGATCTGTTAAACAATTTTTTAAAAATCAGACTTGTTAAGCTTGCCTTTCTTTGCAGTTTAATGGTCAGACAACTTCCTCCTCATCTAACCTGTATTTTGGGACCCTGCTCTGTGCACGGGGACACACTCAGGCTGGAACAGAAATGGGCCGTCCCCCCAAAATGTCCCGCATACGGCGACCGTGAGACGGACTAAAACTCACTGTAGTCTCTCTGTGTTAATATTCTGTTCTCAGGTTCAAACCCATGACTCGTATCATTAATATATAGCGTAGTTTTTAGTTGTTCGTGCAGTGAAACTCGTACAGCGGCTGCAGAACTGGATGAGCAGGGTGCTCAGCGTTTTTCCTCCTCGAGACTTTTATCATACAAACAGCTTTAATATCAGAACGTTGTCTGGCAGAGTCTTTCTGAGTTGCCAGTTAATTACTTACCAGATCAGATGCTTAATAAACTGGCAGCTCAGTGCAGTCGAGTCCACTTAAACAGTTTATGTAAAGCAATTACATTTGACTCATGAGAACTGGATGCTTGATTTAGCTCGGCCACTTACAGCAATAAATGGAACATCAGCTAGTAAATTAAATATTGGCAAATCTAATCTGTTTTGTGTGTGTGTGTGTGTGTGTGTGTGTGTGTGTGTGTGTGTGTGTGTGTGTGTGTGTGTGCTTCAGTGCACTTTGTAAAGAGAAGTGCAGATTCGCTCTAACAAGCTCGGCTCGGCGGAAGGTGTGTGCACTGTACGGCAAGGGAACCTGCTCTGCTCGCCGTTCTCACACAACAAAGTGACAAACTGCCTTTGTGCTCAGTATTTGTGGCTCTGGGCAAACGCGCTTATATACCGGAGTCTGGCACTTCCTGGCAAACTGTCAACAGTGCTTTAGTCAAAGTGGCATCGTGCCACTGACCAGAACCATGAGAGAGAGAGAGAGAGAGAGCGAGAGAGAGAGAGAGGGAGAATAAATGTGGATTTCATCTGCCTGCGTAAAGGTCACACTGCCATGTGTTCTGATGAGGCTTTGTCAAGCCTTCACACACACATCCACACACACACACACACACACACTTTGGCCGGATGAGGAAAAAAATATATATATATTTTAAGAACTTGAGACAAAATTAAAGGGCAAATCACAGTGCAACATGACCCACATGGTGGGGGTTTAAACAAGGGGTCGGGGGCTGAAGAGTCTGAGTTACATTGAGAGTTTGTATGTCTACACACACACACACGGTTAGAGAAACCCCTCTGAATCATTCAATTCTATACAATCAAGACCACTAGACCGCCCGCAATGTAGCATACACCGAATAATTGTGCCCTTTCCTAGGATAACGTCGGTCCTGATTCTGCCTCGCCACCATGGACTCTGGAAGTATCCGGGGTATTGTTGGGCAGACTGTATAATTAGGATTCCATGACTAAGAACAACAGAAAGCACGTCTCCGAAAGGGGTCCCAACGTCGGCAAACGAAGGTTACGGCAGTTTGGTCGATGACGTTTCCAGAAATATACGTCTGATAGAAACGGTTACCTGATGCAGGACTTTGTAGAGCATTGAGGTGAAGCGTGTTGGGAAACAAAAGGGGGTGGGGCTACATCCGTTGTCGTGCACGTCCCATGCACGTCCGTTCTTCCAGAAGTGAGGAAACTGTTAGCAGTGCAAAGCAATGGCGTGAATTGGACCAGTGATGCTTAGTGTTTAGCATGTTCACCTCTCCGCGCTGTTTGAGTTCTGATCTGGGAGGTTACCATGTTCTCCCCGTGTCCGTGTGGGCTTCCTCCGGGTTCTCCGGTTTCCTCACACAGTCCACAAACATGGATTTCAGGTCAATTTAATGCCATATAGTGTGTGTGTGAATGTGTGAGTGTGTTTGTGCCCAGCGATGGATTGGCACCCTGTCCTGGGTGTATCTGCCCCGCGCCCGAGACGTTCTCCTCTGGATGGGCATGGGGAACCCCACGTGACCCCAATAAGCGGAAGATAATGGATGGATGGATGTTTACATTTAGTTTTTTAGCTGCGCTTTTATCCAAAGCGACGAGTTTTTCAACTTGGTCCTGCACAAGAACCCACATTGGTAGCTTCAGTGGACCTGGGATTTGAACCCAAAACCTTCTGATTGATCGTCCAACGCACAAACCACTGATGTAATGTTTGGGTGTCCGCTCTCACAAGACGTAATCGAACCCTGGACCATAATCACTGCGAGGCGAGAGCACTAACGGTCATGACACCCACGTTACCTTTCAGTCAGGGGCTTTTGTCGCGTCGTTAACAAGATGCTAATCAGCATAACGACCCTGATGTCTCATTGAAGGTGTAATTCTGTACTACACACCATGAACTTTGTGAGGATTCAGATCAAGCTTTTACTCCAAATTAGTGCGGATGCTGTAGGTGACAAATCTCTGCAGCTGACTCTTGATAAGGGCAAATGCAAATGTTCTAGCCGTGTAGGCGGTAATTTGGAAAAGGATGACATCACACCTTCCAAAAAGTACGAAGATGGTTGCATGACTTTAGTCCTGGTTCTGATGCAAAGATCTTCCAATGGTCCAAATGACATGTCTCTTTAGTTAACACAGCTCCCAGGGCATATTATGGCCTGGATCTACATATAGGCCAAGGTACAAGAGAACAGGCGTCGGGGAAGTTGTTGCTAAAGCATCAAAGTTAGACCATATGCTCTGGTAATTAGGAGGATCGAGCCTCTGGAGACGCGTGTTGATGCCACGGGTTCCTGTCCTCTCCTCGGCAGAGCAACGGGCCAAACCAGTCTGTTTGGCGTTCCATAACCCGGCAGAATTCCCAGAGCCCTCTCATTAAGGCATGGTGCCGTTCCAAAAAGCACGGGCGCTCGTTCTGCTGGCTGCTTGTGCCTTGAAATCATCTCCGATTAAGAATCCGGCTGATTCGATGTATTAATGAGCCTGGAACGTTGGCGCCCCACTTTCTGATGGTTGTATTATTTCTATCTCACTATTTTGTCTTCGTGAAATGAGGCTGTAATTAGCTCCAGCTCTTGCTGGGATCGACAGCTGGTAAACCCCAGTGGCCCTCTGATTGAAGCAGCGTGGCCCGTCTGAAACGCCGTCGGGGATCCGCAGCGGTCCTAAACCTTCGTCACAAACAACCCAAAGTCGTCGTGGTGCAATTCCCGCCGATTTTTACCCCGTGTGCTCGTCTAGAGGAAGGACGTTCTAAGTGAAGCGATGGTTAATCCGAAGTAAAGTGGACCACGCATTTAAATGAGGACGAGTCAGGAGACCCCTGTCTGAACCCGTGCTACATCCCGAGGCGGGATTTTCGCCTTGGGCAGAAAAAAGCTGGAACGTACAGAGAACTAAAATGACATAAGCGGCCTGAGAATGTAGGAAACCCACACTTTTATTTGCTTAATACAGATTCTGACACTACAAAGACACGACTATGTTCTTTGAAGATCTACTTTTTAGATTGGACAGGTCAGGATTTATCTGTATTTTTAAACTTTATTGTTTAAACCTTTATCCGCACACCATGTTAATATTATTACAATACAAAGCCAATCCACCGAAATAAAAACGATTATTCTGATGATTCGTTCTGAATATTGTCATCCAGGTGGGAGGAGTCTGAACAGTAACTGCTGATACCAATTATCAACTTGGATTTTAGTCATTTTAACAGATTTTTACAGAGCTTGGACAGTGAAACTGCCACACCGGTCATTTTAGTTTGGGGGAGGTTTCATGGCTAAATTTTGAGCAGCCTGGTGGCCAATCTTCGTTATTGCACATTGCAGCAGTAAGAGCAGAATGTGAAGGTTCATTAAGCAGGGTAAGAGCACAGTTTTGTTCCAAATATTGCATCATTCTCCCATGACCTGCACACTCACCAGATCTAAATATTATTCAGCCACTTGGGGGGGTTTGGAGGAGCGAGTCAGGAAACGTTCTCCTCCACCAGCATCACGTAGTGACCTGGTCACCATCCTGCAAGAAGAATGGCTTCAAATCCCTTTGACCACTGTGCAGGACTTGTAGATATCATTCCCAAGATCAATTGACGCTGTTTTGGCCCCCAAAAGGAGGCGCTACACCGAACTAATCATTGATTGTGCTCTAAAACCAGGTGTTTCAGGTTCATTGTCCAACCCCTGTATATATACATCATACATCATATGCACAAATGTATGTATTCCCTACGATAAATCTGTTTTTTTGTCTTTTGAAATACAAAGGCGGGATCTACTTGCATGGCTACACAGTAAGAGAGCAGTCGCTAGGATTCAAGAGGTCCACCATTGAACTTAAACCACCATCAGAAGAATTCAAAGTTTTTTACTTATGCGCTGAAAATGTCAATGAGAACAAAAGGTATTCAACAAGTAAATTAAATAACTATCAGATTCATACAAATAACTTACATAAACTTTTGGATTAATAAAAATGTACATTTAACTACAAAATTTAGCTGCTAAACCAACAGTTGTATCCCAGGTGCATAACTACTTCTGGCCTAAGTGTGTATATAAAACATGCTATTAAAATTAGAATTTTCTGTTTTTATTTTTAAAATGCCATTAGCTATTAAACTGTCTCTATAATTGAATATGTATTTGGTTCCCTTTTTGAAGCTGAATCGTGTCCTAAATACGATGTCTCTGTGCCGTGTCCGCAGGTGGATCGGAGCAATAAAGGCTTCCATTGGAAAATGGTTGCCTTTTCATCAGGCACTCCAAGATTACATGAGTCGACCGCCTGAAGAGACCAAAATGTAGGCAGTGCACAGCTCCCCAGTTGTGTTTTTTTAAAAAATGTGCAAATTAAACCAATTTTTGTAAATTCAACAGCTAACGATGTAGATTTGGCCCATCAAGCTGTTCACTGATCAGAAAAACAGAACGCACGCAAAAAAAAATTGTTTCTATGTGCCCACAAGTTTGAGGACACCTCTGTGTATGTGGATGGCAACGTTTTTTTTTTTGGCGAGGAAATGTGTGTGCCACCCATGTCCAATAAACCTATATATTGTATTTGGCATAGAAACATGACATTATTTACAGATATTCTTTTCAAGCTGAAGTTATTAGCATTATGGTTTCGGCTGCTTTTTGATACCCCTAGTGTTTAGACAGATAATACAGCTAGTAATAAAGTAAAATTTAGCAAAATGCCAGGAACATGCCTATTACATGACATATACCATTACAGTGCAATGTATACACAATGATTTGATGTTATTGCATCAATGAGGAATTGTTTTGGGATTTTATGAAATCATGTGGTAAATCACTGTAACTACATCTTTTTATTTATCCGTTTTGGACATTGTGGACATTTGGGCAAACAGTGTTCACATATTCATTTGGGAATTAAAATTCGACATGATTATAATGTGAATCGATTCATTTTACAGTAAATCAGCTCCAATATCTTTTTTATGTGTATTGCTTGCTTTTTATGAGATGTTTTTTTTTTTTATTTAATTATATTTTAAAACCCAAAACAGTACAGTAGGTCATTATATGTTGATTAGTTATGATGACGAATCATGTTTCGGAGTAAACAAAATGTTCGTATTCTCCCCTGTGTGAGTGAACAGCAGTGATTTTATTGTACCTGATTCTGATGATTAAAGGCATAAATGCTTATTTAACTTTTTTTTATGAACTTTTACACTTTAATTAGATGTAAACAGTGATTTTAAACCTTTTCCAATGCGGTCATGTAGGAGTTAGAACAGAAATGACCTGTAAACTATGTGCGTGACCCCTTCAACAATAAAGATTCCCAAACATGCATTGCTTTTATTTTTTATGGAGGTTTTGTTGTTTATGCAAGAACATTAAAAAAAAGTGAAATATTGGACTTTTACTGATGACAGAAAACACTGACGTCCTGTTCTTTAACCGAAGTTAAACTCCACAGCCGGCGATGTATGAGCTGACATCACGCCCTCTGCAGCCTCGTTTCCAGCCCACCCTGCCAAAAAACAAAACAAAAAAACAAATGTAATAAAATAAATGTATCTTTAAACAATTCCTTCATTATAATAGATTGTGCATGGTTACCATGCAGACATGCCCTGCTGCTTTGCGATGATCTTGGCACACTGAACCGCCTTGGAAATGTTATCCTGGACCAGATCTGAAAAAGCAACCGTTACAACAATCAACTTGTGTGGTTCGTAAGCGGAACGATCATTTAACTAACAATTAATGTGCAGCTTTCCCTTCCAGTGATCAGGAATGAAATGTTTCTTACCGTTACAGGACATTTTACAAATGTTTGCACTACGGAATACTCCATTATTACACCAGTAACGGTTGTTGATCTGGAAAATGCCATAGTCTGTTGATCCATCAGTGTTCTTGTTGGTGATCCAGGTCCTGTAGTCAGACTCATGTTTGGCCAAGCAAACCCCTACATCATCAAATGTATTCATATAAATTGTGACAAAAGGAAATCACATCACACCAGATTTAGACACAAAGTCAATACATACAGTACAGATAAATATAAAATTTAGAGTATAAAAGGACCTTTAGTACAGACACTATTAACAGAGATGTTTAAAATACCATTTTTAACAGAATAAGTTCTTATTTTCAATCAGAAGTCTTAAGATATTTAGTGTAGGTTACTCACAGTTAGCCAAGCTTCGATCACCAGACCCAGCTATGCCAGTTGCTTTCAGGGCTTTTGCCAGCTCACATCGACTAAACGTCTTGGCACTTGTGACGGCCAGGAGCAGCATAAACACCAAAGTCTTCATCGTGCTTCAATCTTCAAAAAAAGTCTTCAATCTTCATCAGCTGTTCTAAAGACGTTCCCCTTCAGATCAGTGTGAGTTCTGTGCTTCCGCCTTCTACTTCTTCATTAAATAGGAGTCTGATGAGGAACTGCTCTGATTGCCAGCCTTTGATAACCGATATTCTGTTGACATAGCACTCATTATCTAAAAAAAATATTCAGAATACATATTTACCTGCCTTTGCACATTCATTTTAGCATAAATGTGCCAACTCTTAAGAGATAAGAATTTCAATAAAAAGTAAAAAGGGGGAAGAACGTACAGCGTGTAAGTAAATCACATGGTGTTCCTGTGTGGTCTCGAGTTCTGTCTTTTTTTTTATTTTCTAAATATTTTCATTCCAGTGGTTTTTGTATTAAAATAGGATCTGATCAACATCTTTTGAGTCTGATATTATATATAAATTCCTATATTTGTTGCAGGTTATGAATGTAGGAATTACATAATACTTACATGATAAAAAGGTGTAAAACTGATGAAATACAGTGATTTTTACAGTATTGTTTCAGTGCAATGTTACAGCACACTGATGGGTTCTGCACACGGAGCGATTAGTAATTATGATTTCCTGCTAAAGAATATTTTCTAAAAAAAATATTCTCTAAAAAAAAGCAAGTTTTACCGCACAAGACCGAAGTTTTATATAAACATATAAAATAATCCTTACAACATTAATATATATCAGGCTATGTGCATGAATAATCAACATGCCTACAACCAAGACTATACCTCAGGTGGCACGCCAGCCCTAAAGTACAGTAGTCTGTTTTTATGTATATATACACACAATATATATATATATATATATATATATATATATATATACACATTAAAATAAATAAAAATAACAATAAAAAAGGGGCACTTGCCAACTCGGACATCAAGCAGCTGCACTGACTGTTAAAAGCAGACCATATCCTCCCGGTTGCCATAGACCAGCAATAGGCACAGCATTCTGGGAATGTAGCCGTCCAGCCACAAACAAACTGTGTTAGCATGCAGGTTTACTGCGCTTTGCCTCCATCCTATAAGCAGCAGAGTCAGCAAGCAACCCAGTCCCAGCTGTGAGGACAGTCAAGATCTAAAAAAAATTAAAAAATAAATATTCTTAAGCCAAAATAATTAATAAAATCAATATAAAAAATAAATAAATAAAAATTTAAAAAGGAAGGCAAGCTGCTTAAAGCCGAAGTCGGACCCCTGCGCCATGTCTGCGAAGGGGTAACTAAAAGGTTTAACGCAGACACAACACTCTGTATATATTATGAGAGAATAAATGATGCAAGGTGCAGTTGCACAGACATCCAATCATTACCAAACATCACCGTAACATCAGCAAAAACTCTAGGTATAAATATTACATAAGTTTTAATTTTAATAAAAAATTATTCACAAATGGGCTTAGCACGCTCCTCTCAGCACTGGGGATACCTGGTTCCAATCCCAATATGTTCCATGTTCTCCCCGTGTCTGTGTGGGTTTCCTCCGAGTTCTCTGGTTTCATCCCACAGTTAAAAAAAAATGGGATTCAAAATTAACCCTCTGTGTGTATTGGCAATGGATTGGAACTCTGTCCTGGGTGTATCTGCCCAGCGCCCGAGATGTTCTCCCCTGGATGGGCATGGGGAACTCCACCGCAAATGGAATATGAATAAATCTCTGAAATCACTCCAAAATTTCACAACTATAAACTTTGCAGCACGATGCAGCATGAAGCACGCTGTGAGGTTCCGCAAGACGGGAGCTTTATTATTGAACTCAGATGCAAATCACAAGTTCTCTTTATTCAGAACCTAAAAATACTTCAAAGCCAGTGGCTGTTTATCTTTGGTCAGGTTTTGATCTGCAAGTTTGCAAACTTGTCTATAAATCAATATGAAATCCTGTTTGCTCACATGAACGGTTTCCAAAGTCTGATAAAAAGAAAGTCTTTCATCTGGTTTCAACTCCATAAATCCTTAAAAATCATTTTTAATATCACAGAAATGAACTGCACGGTTGTATTTATTGCTAAATGGAGGACCTTAAGATGTGTTAACGAGTCAGGTGTAGGTTTGTGGTTAAAAAAACAGCTCTGCGACCTGAAGGTCCTCGGTTCAGCTACCAGTTCCCACCCTGTACTCTGGCTGATGTGTACAGCACCCAAACCCAATTTTCTTTTTTGCTGGGTAGAGTTTCCATGTCCTCCCCGTGTCCACGTGGGCTCCTGGGTATATCTGCCCAGCGCCCGAGATGTTCTCCCCTGGATGGGCATTGGGAACCCCACTGTGATCCTAGTAGAGGATGAAGCTGAGGATAATGGATGAATGACCCAATGGAAATGTAAATGTATTACGGGTTTAGGATCTGTGTCATCGACTTTGAAATACAACAAACGGGTTTCTGACCACGGCGTTGCTCCACAGGGTTCAGCTTTAGGAACCAGTAGTTTTGAGATAACGCATTATTGTAAAGAGATTTAAAGAAATCAACTTTAAACTGATTACAATTACAGTTTTAAGAGTCAACACGCTTCTCCGCCTTTAAAGAGCCCTGTTGCTCGACAACAAGAACTCAATGAGAAGTGAGGTTTTCATGCCATCTAGTGGTACAAAAAGGTAGAACATGCCATAACACACCCGAAACATGGCCCAATACAATTTTAGTTGAAATAAATGTATTAAATAATGAAATTAAATGTACTGAATACATGCGTCACTCTTTTTTACAGGTGTTTTAATGTGATATTTATATCGATTTGTTTACAGAATTTACACACAAGTATTTTTCATCCATTATCTTACGCTTTATGCTCCACAAGGGTCGTGGTGGGCTTCCCCATGTCCATCCAGGGGCGAACATATCGGGCGCTGGGCAGATACACTCACGTACGGGTGCCAATCTATCTATGGGCACACACACACACACTATATGGGGGCAATATAGAGCATTCAATTTACCTTGAATCCAGTTGGCCCATGGGCATTTTTATCAAATTTGTCCCTCTTTGCAAAACGTTTATATATATATATTCATGGTGTAACATAAGGTCATGTGAGTTTGTTGCTTTAGTTTAAGTCTATTAACTAGAAATATAGTTTAATGTGATGTTTTTAATGTCTTTGGTCAACTTATACGTTTTGCTTGAAAAATAAAACCGGCACTTAAGACTCAAGTCTAATAAATGAATTCATATTATATTTGAGTTTTGTATTTTGGGTATGAGATTCTGAAATCCAGAAGAAGCTTTTAAATACATACTGGCTCAGGTTTAAATTTGCTGAAATGGTCAATTTGTTTTTTTCCACCTAAATGGTAAAATTTCGCAACCTAATGTTATCAGACCCACATCAAAGGTCAGAGGCAGTGTAAAATCCTAGCTACATGTTACTGGCCACTTCATTAGGTCCACCCTGTACAGACTCACTACAGAGCAGGTCAGATTTGGGTGGGGTTTGATTCTCATCAGTGTAGTGAAACTGACATGGTGGTGTGTTAATGTGTTGCACGTGTGCATTCTATTCCTACACCGCCATCTAAATATAAGGACAGACATACAAGCAAAATGCATCTATAAGACAAGTGGAATATACCATGAGTGCACGGTGTACCTAATAAAGCGGCCAGTATAAAAGTATACACTATACTGTCAAAAGTATTCGCTCACCTGCCTTGACTCACATATGAGATTAAGTGACATCCCATTCCTATAGGGGTCAATATGACGTCGGTCCACCCTTTGCAGCCAGAACAGCTTTAACTATTCTGGGAAGGCTGTCCACAAAGTTTAGGAGTGTGTTTATGGGGGTTTTTGAGCGTTCTTCCAGAAGTGCATTTGTGAGGTCACACACTGATGTTGGACGAGAAGGTCTGGCTCTCAGTCTCCGCTC